>JABFEA020000043.1:12008818-12022173 GCA_019775915.2 Cyphomyrus plagiostoma
ATAAGGAGACCCAGTATGCCCTCTATACTGGATAAGGAGACCCAGTATGCCCTCTATACTGGATAAGGAGACCCAGTGTGCCCTCTATACTGGATAAGAAGTCTCACTCCATCTGTTAACTGAGCACATTGGTCATTTACTCCAACATTATGCGGAAATAGCAGCAGTGCTCAGCCATTTATTGCTTATTTATCTCTCCTGTAAATGACTCCTATATAAAATATTTTTATGTTGGAATAATCAGGCAAGCAAGCCTGGCAGAATGACCTCCCTGCATTTATAGCATTAGTTCTATATTGGTCAACACATTTTTACTTTTTTTGTCACACAAATTGAAATTATATAGGAAATTTTATACTGTATGTGTATTTATAGAGCATGTGCCTAGTGTAAGCGATTTATGTAAAATATAGAAATGTATGAATTTCTGCTGTACCTGGCCCCAGGAATGTCCCTCTTCAGGGACCGGCAGAAGTCAGCCAGCATACTGGGCTTGTTTTGATGCTGTTTTTCCATATCAGAAATATTCTGATGAAATGTCCACACATGTCACAGCATGCAAATTCTGTCAAAACAGACTTGCAGTACCTTGCCCTAATCTAATCTATGAATGTCGCTCTAAATTGTTAACTACCTGCAGAGGTGGAAAGTTCAGGTTCACAAAGTAGAAACCCAGACCAAGGTGTTTTACCCCACCAGCGCGATACTCCCAGTGACAGTGAATCTTTATACTTAGCTGGTTGGTTGAAACAAAATCTTCTGGATTTCTACTTTCTAGACTGTATGTTTTTTTTTCTTGCAGCTCCTTAAGTATGACAAGGAGGTGATGGCCTTCCACGATGTCCTCACAGAAGAGGACATCACCTTCCCACCCAGGTGCATAACTCTCTGAACCGTAGAGCCCCTCACCCCTCACCCAGCTCTTCCTGTTAACCCTATGTGCGTGTGTGTGCGTGTTTGTGCGTGTGTGTGCGCGTGTGTGTGCGTGTGTGTGTATGCGTACGCGTGTGTGTATGCGTGCGTGCGTGTGTGTGTGTGTGCGTGTGTGTTTGTCGCTTTACCCAGTTACCCCTACAGTGAGGACTACACTAAGCCCACGCAGTACATGAACACGCGATGTCCCTCCTGGTGTGACCGGATCCTCATGTCCCACACGGCACGTGACATCATGCACAGGGTGAGTGACCGTGACCCAGAACGAGGGCCATTACTGCAGTCCTTTGTCCCATATGAGATCTGTCACTCACTTAAGGCAACACGGGTCATCTAGTTATTTATGGCCTGCCTGCTATCTATCTATCTTTTTTTCTTTTTCCAATCTGCTTCCCTAAACTCTATCCTTTGTTAGAGGACGTGTGGTCTTTCTCTCTCCCCACCGCGGGGCCTAGAGTTCAGCCATTTGTTCCACGACCTGCATATTGGTAACGGCATTGTGTGTGTGTCCTTGCAGGAGGACGACAGCGAGATGGGCATCGTCTACAACACTCTCGGGCCCACGGTCTGCATGGGGGACCACAAAGTGAGTGGCCTGGGGTTCTCTGTTCTCCAGCTCCGTGCTCCCAGGCTCTGACATCTGTTCTCTACTCCTCTCCAGCCCGTTTTCTTGTTCTTCACACTGAAGACCAGCAGACACTGAAGAGCGGCCGGCAGCCTCCCTGCAGGTGGGCGGATCACCTTCTCCCCATCGCTTCCATGGCTGTCAGAGCGTTTGCTCCCCCCCCCCAGGGGTCAGAAACGGTCTGTTTAGGTCATAAGCAGAGTCATTCAAGGCTTTATTGTCATCTCAGCCATGTACGATAAAGAGCATGACGAAATCACATTCCTCCTGAACCAAGGGTATAACATCCATGACAGGACAGACGATTTAGAGCTAAAAACAATTTACATAATTCAAGAAGAAGATCCCTGTACCATTGTTAACAATTTAAAGGGACAGGAGGCAGATGGAGGAAGCTACCTATGTTTTCTAAGAAGCACTGCACATTGGACAGTGAATATGTTACGCTGCATAACACTGGGAAATGAGTGCATGGAAATGCTGGCCATAGTTTGGCAGGAGGTCTACATTAATCCTTCAGCTTCTCTCCTGGTCTCCTGAGGTTCTGAGGCTAGTCAAGGTCTGACTTACCTGGGACTCAAACTTCTAACGCTCCTCTGCAAACATACCTTGCATATATTTATAGAGAGCCCCATTTCACTCTGTAACCCCCGCTGATAACCTTGAAAGGGTTTCTTTCAGTGTTTACTGTTCGCCGCGGGGGGTGTTGTAGTGTGAGGTCGCTGATGGATGCATATTGAACATCCTGCGGCCGCCGCTCTCCCTGCCCCCGACGCGATGCTCTCATCCCCCGCTTCATTCATTACCCGGTGCTTCGCTGGCGGCCTAGCGGGAATTTATGGCGTGGTGTCGCGTATCGGCATTTTTACTGCCGCGATCCTGTTTCGGCGCCACTTATGGTCTTTCCATTGCGTGCTCCACTCCTTTATTAAGAGCAATCTCTCCCCCGAAGCCGACAATGATTTAAAGGCGTCCGTCGTGCTCGGGGGAGGGTCCTGCTTCTGTCAATTAGCTTTTAATTTAACGGGATCGGCCTGTCATGGATTGCTGCTCATAGTGTCGCAGCCCAAAATAATCTGAATGTCATTGTCGGGCCAAAGGCTTGTCGTTTTAGCTTTAGCTGACAGCAGTTTCATCCCGTGTGCTGTCCAGGTGATCGGTCAGCCTGCCCTGGGCTACATCCTGGAGGTCGACTTGCCAGCCCCCCGAGACCCCCCCCGCCTACCACCAGGGCGTGTATGACCAGACCATTTGCACTGAGTAGCACAAGCATTAACCTGGCTGTGTCCACGTCCCCCCCAGTGCCTCTCACAGCTGCAGCGCCGGCATGTCATTCCTGCTCAGCAACCCCCCCTCCCTGAGTCGTGACCCTCTACACACCCAGGACTCTGTGATTCCCACTCCGACTTCACTTCCATCATTTATGCAGTCCTCATCAGCGGGGTGTGTTCCTGGGCAGGTGCATCCCTCAGAGTACCGGGAACGTTCTGGTGACACGAGTCCCTTCACCGTTCTGCCACCTGCTGCCGTCTGTTGCTGTGTCTGGGATTCGGTGATGGAGCCTGACGGTCTAATAGTCAAAAGTGAAAGAGCGCACATCATTAAAAAAAAAAAAAAACTTAACTTTTATTGTATTTATTTTTCTTCAGCATAGAATGTGTAAAGGGAAGCGATTGTGAAACGGTAGCGATGCTCCTACAGCCCCCCCACCTGTATGCTGGCCCTTAACTCTGTATTCCCCATCGTCTTGCCTGTGACCTTAAACTGCAAGCCCTTTCTGTATGCTTACTGCTCTTTGCGCATTATTCCTGTGTTAACTGCATGTGTATCATCACTGTTGCAGGTAGGGGGTGGGGATTGTACTTCATCTTCATCAATACGCTTAACTTCAAGAACATTCACCCCCACCCCCTCTGTCCAAGCCGAAACCCGATGGGACCAGTTGTCTCTGTCATGGTGAAGGTGTCTCTTTGCTGCCTGAATCGATACGGGATGTTAGAGACAACTGGGGACACATTTACAACCCCATCGCCTTTACCTTGAATATTGAAATCCTGCCCACTTGATCCTGGCCTGACTGTAAAGCAGCACCATCCATCTCTGGTTTTGGAGCCAGAAATTTGGCCCTACAGCTGTGGCCCCTGCCTGCTTACACTCTTCTCTCCTCGCTCCGGCTCAGTCACCTACCCCTCTGCTCTTATTCAGTCTTACTTCCACAAAGTGCTTCGTCCCATCAGCTCTCGTCTTGCACTATCTGAACGAGCAATGACCGCCGTGCTACAGGAGGACACGGTCATCTATTAAGAAGCTCCACCTTGCGGACCTTGAATAGCTTCGGTCGTTTTCTGATTTTATTTGGTAGACGCTTCCCTTTCTTGACAGGGCGACGGACCTGGTTCTCTGATTCTCTGGTTTTGTGGTTTTCTGGAGCCTGCAGGTAGCTTTTTCCTCTGGCTGTCTTCGCTCCTGCTAGCTGATACCATTTTGCTGAATTCACTGCCTCGTGTCTGGTGTGCAGA
Source organism: Cyphomyrus plagiostoma (assembly GCA_019775915.2). Lineage (NCBI taxonomy): Eukaryota > Metazoa > Chordata > Actinopteri > Osteoglossiformes > Mormyridae > Cyphomyrus > Cyphomyrus plagiostoma. Next base: position 12,012,896 of record JABFEA020000043.1, read on the forward strand.
GCGTGCGTTTTCTTCATGGGTGTGGTTTGTCAAAGCATTTCCCTGCCAAGCCAGAAATGTATGTTTAACATTTCCCACACCTAAATGTAGATTATAAATATTTAAAGTGGCTTAGATTAAGAAAAAAAAAATCTGTACACGAAAGCACAGGTGCACACGCATACAAATGCATTTTTATCAAGTCACTGGTATAACCAGGATTTATGATATTTTATCGACAACGAATTTTACCATTCTTTATGTTCTATTATTTTTAATTTTTTTTTAACAACTCCTTGACCTGTACGCACTAATGGTGTGATCCTTCAGAGATCATGACTCATCTTGAAATGAATATGAACCCAAGCTCAGTGAAACCTGTAAAACCTCTTTGAATTTCTTTTTTTTCCCTCATTAAGTGCTAAGAGATGGTAAACATTCATTCTCGGGCTCGATTTCCTCCACCTACCGTTGGGTTTTAACGTGTGGAAGGTGCAGTTGATGTTTTTTGCTTGATGCATTAATCAGTTGGATATGAATTAAGTGCCACTGGTATTTGGAATAAGTGGAGACTGATAGGACAAGAAACCGATGACTTAGTACAGCTAAAATATACATCTATTACACAGCATGTAATAAGGAATATGAAATGTGTTGACAATCGATAATGTGTGTTGTTAGAATATGCAGGCTACTAGCCATTTGTCAAATGCGTGTTTGCAATTGTGTTTATCTGTATATTTTATATGTATAGCCCCTGGGAAATGCTGTAGAGTTCACCATTAGGAGTGTGATATTATTAAGCAAGAAGTACTGCTGTTGCTGTACATTTGTTTAAAAAATAAACACTACATTTATGTAATAACTTAAATGTTTGAACTGTCATAAACTGCTGTTGGTGAAATGCACGAGTGCCGCCTTTTGATATATCCTCATTCTGAGCTTGTATTTGTGTTTTCAAATGTTCTCTCTGTCTGTCAGCATCCCCGTGGCTGAGTTACTCTCCCGCACAGTGTCGGAGCAGCATGTTTCGTGATGAAGCGGATCGGGTTGCGAACACACTGAGGTTCGCTCAGATGCAACAGTTCGGGTCCCTGCCTTCCTGTTCCTTGGGGTTCCGGGCTACATGTGACCGCTTGTAGAACATCACTTGTCTGCTAGCTATGATATGTTTGGCGGCACCAAACGCTAAACCCAGACTGCGCTTACGTCCCAGGTGCTCTTCAGACACCAAAACTCATTCGCAGCTCTTTGCCCCAAGCCTGTGGGCAGACGCTTTTTGCACAGCCGAAAGTTTTCGACCAACTTTCTAACTAATGTGGTACACGTCTCACAGCATGACCACCGGTCAATGGGCTCTAAGGCGCAAACGGATGAGATATTAAACATGCTTTCGTGAAGGTGAAATGGAACCGGTGTTCCGGACCGTGGGAGCTGCGAGACGTGTGAAGATCGATATGGAAGAAGAAAAAGCTGGACAGAATTAGGTGTCTCAGAATCTGATCCTGGCCGCTGTCTGAGGAGATAAATGCTGGCCTGATAGAACAGCTTCAAATGAATCTGCGGTGCCCAAAACCTGACTTAAGCTCCCTGGAGGAAGCCTTGTCCAAGGGCACAGGTTTGGTTTAACCGTTGGTAGGGACCACATCAGCCCCGAACCCCCCCCCACCCCAAAACACATAGGGCACTCCCACAATATTGATAGGGTCATGTCCATACCCTAATCTACTCCTTGATGCTGTCACTCTAGATCTAGGTGACCTAGATCTTCCAAAATGAAAATGAACAAATTATAATAATCTGACCCACGTCCCATATTTATTATATGATATTCAGGATGCAGTCAGCCCTTCATATCCGCAGGTTCCGCATCAGCAGATTCCACCAACCGCAGATCGAAAATATTTGGGGGGGGACGGGAGCATTCAGAAAGTTCCAAAAAGCAACTCTCGATTTTGCCGTGCGCCGAGCACTACACAGAAAGTATAATTTGGGTTGTCTTGGCAGATTTGGGAGCGTCTGAAAAGTAACATAGCTGCGTTTATCCCCCCCCCAGCATTCCGGTTTGCCGTATTTTTGTGGCTGAATGCCAGAGACCCTCTTCTTTCTCGTTTGCTCACACTACTTTATCGTGCTGAGTTCTTAGAGTAGGTTTTATTTTACATTATCATGCCACTTATTTGAGTTCTGTATTTTCCCTCATTATTTGTGTGCCTTATGTATTATTAGTAATCTAGGGATGATTAAAAGTATGCAGGAGGATGTGCCTGGGCCAGCCAGTACTACAGGCAGCATAGACGGCCGCCAGTTTTCCGGCCAATCAGGCGAGGTGATGCTCGTCTAGGGCTCCACAGCGTGGAGCGGTACTGGGATGTGCGTAGGTTATATGCAAATCCCACACCACTTTAGATAACGGACTTTATTTTGGTTCCATGACCCCCCCCACACCCTGGTTCGTTATACCTGCCCATTTTCTTAAATAGGAAAAAGACAAAGTAAAATGTACAATTGTGCGGCACATCAAAGGCTAACCCTAGCAGAACTCGACACACCGGGCCTGGTCACATAGTTTGCAGTGACATTTGTCCGGTTGTTATAATAAATGCTCAATGCTCTGCTGTACCATCACAAAACATGCGCATTCAGCACCTCCTCTGCTCACATACAGTATATACAGTTCGCATCCTGGTTTTACTAGCGCTCCTGTTTGCAAAAGTCTCCTGCTGATTACATCCATTACATCTAGTTCAGACATTCATTTGTGCAACTCCCTGAAAAGAGTACTGATAAATATTCTCTAATTCCAATTTATATACATTTACATATAAACTTTGTAATGCTTATGATTTACAACCTCGGTTCATTGACAAATGTCTGCAGAATGGGTAGAAGGTTCTGGAAGTTCAGATGGATGAGTTACATTTCATCATGCCCAGGCCGGCGTAATTGCAGTGCGTTCTACCGAGTGTGGAGAACTTTCTGGAAGCTCAGGAGGCTGAGTTACATTTCATCATGTCCAGACTGGCATCGTTACAGTGTGGTTCAACGACTGTTGAGAACATTCTGTAAGCTCCGAAGTCAGAGTTACATTTCACTTTGTCCAGACTGCTGTAGTTGCAGGTTGGTTTAACAAATGGGGAGAACATTCTAAAAGCTCAGGAGCAGTTTCATTTACCATCACATCTAAACAATTTACTCCAGCAAGTCTGTCCAGTTTCACTTCTCTAATAGAGATGCCCTACCTTGTAGCTGAAGGCTGATCATGCCTCAGCTACCAATATTCTTCAGTCTTAATTAATTTGTCCTTTAACCCTTTCTTCTATTATGACTGCTCTTGGCTTAGAGCTGCTCTTAGCATAGAACATAGACTTTGATGGTTATCAGATTAGCTGTTACTCATGGACAATTTGTACACAACCTAGAACTAACAATGTCAACTAACAATGTCAAGATAGCATTGCTGCCATTTCTCTTTCTGTTCCCTTAGGTATCACTTTACAATAAGACTCCCTCTTGTTACTTGTAAAAGGTAGTTACTCATTGATAAAAAGACAACAGTGTTATAACTTGTTTTTAAAATTGTCTATTAATAATTTACAAAGTGTTACAGCCTAATTAATAACCAGATTATAACCCCTTCGTGAGCTCTTTATATGGGTAGCCTTATTGTAAAGTGGCACCTTTCCTTATTACATTAATAGTATTTTGATCGAGATTTTTTGAGTTAATGAAAAGATTGGACACAGAATCTCTACTTTTAACAAATGAGCATTTTATTTGTACAAGTTCTCAATTAATTTACATAACTTGTAAGTATCTGAAACATAGAGGTGGGATGTTGTGCCATAATTGTTCTTTAAAAATGTGAACCATAAGATCATGTTACCAGGCAAGTTCAACCTAAATCCCAGTGAAAATGCTCTGAAGTTTCAGCCACTGAAACTGTAATACATTATGCTGTTTATACCACAGTTATTATATTTACATTCAAAAAAATCAAGTAACAGGCAATGACAGACGTCTTCAACAGTATGATCTTTACATCTATATTATAATGGATATAGCAAATTACAGCAAATATGCACAGGCTGTTTTATGGAGGACTCAAACGGTACTGTTGGAGTCATTTATGTTTGTAGCGATAATCAGTTATCTCATTCTTTAACCATTACTGGGCCATATCGTTTCAAAGAAATGATGCAGAGCTTTACATAGTTACTGTAAGTTGTTGAAGTGTAGGAATGGGAAACAGGTTTCTTCCGTTTTCTGATGATATCATTGTTTGAAAATCTGACGTTTTCGAGTCATCCAGTGTCTCTCTGGCTTAGGCTCACAGCACAGAGTGAGATGTTCTGTGGATAACCAGTAGCTCCTAATCTCCTCATCAGGTTACCCTGCTGGAGAATGGGGTTTCTATGTGCCAGTAATCACTGCTGCAAGGTCGTAACTCCACGTTGCAGTGTGAACGTGGCGTTGTGTCTGCAGACAGTTCACTGCAGTCGTGCGCACACGTGATTTTCTCTGAAGCTAGTGTGCGTGTGCGCATGCATGTCAGACCTGGTGTGGCCCGAGGCGAAGCACTGAGAACGCTCTGCGGTGTTTGCGCAGTAACAGCCTGATCTTCTCGTCGTCGGAGTCCGGATCCAGAGGCTTGTTGTACTCCTCGTCCTCCACCTCGTTCTCCGAGGCTTCGCCACTCTGTTCCCCCCGTGCCGCCTGCGTGGAGGTGGGTTCTGATGCGCTTTTCTTCCGCCACTTCGTCCGTCGGTTCTGGAACCACACCTGAGGGGGGCAGGTGAACTCATCGGTGTCCCCTGACCCAAACAGCTTTGTTCTGGAATATGTGTATATTCCTTGGAATGGCAAACATCATGCGGTGGATAGTTTAAATTCATAAAGTATAAATCCAGACCAAGATTTTGTTTCAACCAACTAGCTGAGTTCTCTGTGACTGTGACTCTATATACTCAACTGGTTGGTTGAAGCAAAAAGTTTGGTCTGGATTAATACTTTCTGGACCTGAAAAATGCATCTCTGCCAGCCTTTGACTTAATATACATAGACCTCAACTAAGCACAATGAGCATTTCAACCAAAAGCAGCATGGCTGCACCATGGGCTGTCCTGACCCCCAGAGTCTGGTAGAAGGTTTTTCAGCATCAGAATGCCAACTACAAGATTTAAGCCTTCATCATGCAGAAATGCACCTAAGAAATGTCTTCACAAAGACAGTAAGTCTCTGAAAGCAATCATTTCTATGGTGTGCCTACAAAATATCGTGACTGTTTTTCTTTTAACAATAAATGCCAAATGACTTTTGCTTATTATCAATTTTTATCTCTTTTTTGAGAATGGAGGCAGTAGGCTTGGTGAGTTGTATACAGATATCACAGAAATTGGACTTTGGCTGTATTTTCCCAGCCACGAGCAACCTTACCTTCACCTGAGACTCAGTCATTCCCAGAGAGTACGCCAACCTTGCCCTCTCTGGTCCTGCCAGATACTTGGTCTGCTCGAACGTTTTCTCCAGGGCAAAGATCTGGTGCCCACTGAAGGTGGGCCTTGTGTGCTTCTTCCTGCTGGTGGGATCGCCAAGCTGAGCACTGCCTGCACAAATTGAACGCACACCTGTATGACACAAAGACCCTCACTTATACTGGTTCAACTCCATACAACCATCTTCAGATTTCCAGCAGGACGGAGATTTATTACACATCCATTTTTCACACTTTTCTTTGGTTTTAAAACTCACATCTCCATCCTCTGATTCCTTAAAAACAATCCTCAGGATCAAAGGCAGTGTAAACTTCATTTACTTTGAATTAAATGCCGTTTTCTTTGAGATAAACTTATATTCGGTGATTTACTGGCCTAAATTAGTAGCCGAACACAAATGGATTTACATAAATACAATAAAAATCCAGATTAGTTTATGTGCAGTATGATCTGATAACAGATATGTTGGAATCGATCACTTTACATACTCATAAAATATATATTTATATGCTTCTTAACAACCCAAGTCCATAAAATGAAGGTTATTGGCTCGATAGATGAAAAAAAGTGCAAAAAATATTTCACTTTCACAACAGCACTTATTTACAGGGCTGGGAAGGCACATAATCCTTACCAGCTGTCTAGATGTTACTGCAAAATAAGTGAGTATTAAATCAAATAAGACACAGGCATACTTTTTTGCCTCGGATGACATAACAGGATGTGACATGCTTTTGTGATTCCTAATTTTGATGTATTACTCCGTTTATTTAAAAACTCTCAAAAAAAACCTCTCAGTTTTATAACAAGAGCCCGAAAGCAGACTTTTCACAATTCAAAGCAGGAAAGAAACCGGATTTTACTAGAAATTTCCAATAGGGAATTCCTGAAAAGCATTCTATCAAACAGGACAGCAAATTAGCTGTGACATCTTGTGGGCGCTGGACACAGCACAGTACATTAGTCTGGCTGTTGATATCGGTTCCTCATTAAAGATGTTTGTGTAAAACCTGAGGTGACTGCAGGGATTTGTCTCTTTTAAGGCTCTGTAGTGCCGGTAAAGGATGTGCCCCCCTAGTGGCGTGGTACTGTAGGCAAACTCACTGGTGCCGCACTGCTGCCTTGCTCCTCTCCACTCATACCCGGGGTCACCCCATCCCCCGCCGCTCCGCCCTTTCGCCACGCAGTCCGGACTGGGCTTGGTGAAGCTGCCCAGCGACGCCCCGTAGTCCCGGGCGTAGCAGATGCCAGGAGCAGGGACGGTGCCGAAGCTGCCAACGGCGGAGTAACCGGAGAGCAGCGTGGAGCTGGGGGGGCCGATGACGGAGCGGCTGAGGATGTCGCTGATCCCGTGCGGCGTGCCGGACGCCAGCTGGCTGCTGAGGCCCGGGCCCAGCTTGTAGAAGGAGTTCTGCACCGAGTACTGGCACACCGGCGGTGCCTTCATGTCCGAGGGGTACTGGTTCAGGCCGTTGTTGAAGAGAAAGGACCCCGGAAGGTTGGGATCCATAGGAAAAGCTTCCTCCTCCAGCTTGGTTCCGTCACACAGTCACTCAATCTCCACCCAGCATAAGGAGCTGCACCGTCAGACAAGGTGGAGGAGATGGGTGGGGAGGGGTGTGTTTCCCTGATGCTCTTGAGATGAGTCTCAGGCTGCCCTGAGTGGTCCTGCTGGTCGGTTCCCAGCCCCCCTGCTGCTGGGTGACGATCTGCTGCTCCCTTCCTTGGGAAAGGTGTTCACCCCCCTATCGAAGCCACTCCGTGGCCTTTTACCTATTTTGTAACATCGCACAGTTATTCCAAAACAAACGTCGAGGTCGACGGAAAAATCTACATTCACATTCCTCCTCGAAGTGAACTCTGTTTTACACAGAAATTTTCTGGTCACCCAATAAATAAGAAGTACCTTAAAGACGGGTGACACATTCTTGATAAAGACAGGCCACATTATAATGCAGAGCAGGATTGGCTGGGGTCTAAGCACACAGCTCCTCTCTCATTGGCCACCCGCTAGGGCGCAGGCCTCTAACTGGACGTCAGCAAATTAATCGCTTTTTAAAAAGGTAGGGTGGGAATAAGTTGCTTTTTGATGGCCTGCTGCTGTGAAAGCCAACGATGCAGGCACATGGCAAGGGGGACATGCCTGTTTCGGGGGTCAGGAATGCCCACAGTTCCTCTACAGGCCTCTCAAATCATACAATCCTAAGTGGAATGGTGTTACTGTATTCATTAAACTCAAACGTGTACCACCTTCCAGTGTATTCACACAGGGTGATTTGACACCATTCCGAACACGTCCCAGTAAGTGTCAGGATTAAACTGGAGTTTGTTGTGCTTGTCTGCATCATTTCTCGATCTGATCTGGAAGCAAATCCTTTAGTCTCCACTCACATTGACAATGTTGATATGTAACTGTAGTTAACAAACATTTTACCGTATTTTACAAATAACGGCTTCCTGCAACACTCAAGCGACGCACTCTTTGAACACAATAACATCATGAAGCAAATTTACATGGCGAAAGTCTGTCTATTGTCTATGGTTAAGGTATTTTTCTGTGTGATCAAAATTTTGATTTTATATTCATTATTACGCCTACTAACAGATTTACAGGTTGCCCTCATTCTGAATTTGAGTTAAAAAGTGGACCTCAGTGAAGGAGATGAGCCTCTAAATTGTACTCAGAGCAAAATGAAACTGGCAAACAACTCTACACCTACGATCTTATCTGTCCTGCCTGTAAGTATCTTTAGATTTGCTTGTAACCTAGAGACCTGCCTTTCGCTAACAATGGCAAATGGCACGTACACTTTTTGTCATGTAGAATCTAAAACGAATCAATCATAGGCTAAATTATTACAACACACAGGATTCCCCTTTCGTTAGGTCTCCGCCCTATTGGTAATTAAAGCCCGCCAGAAGAACATGTCTGCCTTGCCGCGGATATTAACTAATATCGAATTCACTGCCAGGTAGAAGACATACAATCGACTATGGTTTTAAAGATTATGAAATCATCTTAAATAGGCTACAATAATATGTATTTTGAGAAAGAATTTATATACAAATCTTCGCGTGTTTTTATAGCACTAACCAAAGCGCCAGACCATCGGATTTGGAAGGCGGATAACTGGATTATTGTCATATGTGTTAAAAGGCAATACGATATAATACAGTTAATCACAGTCGTGCCTATTTGATGAAAACTGTGGGTGGACTCTTTGTTTCAACAATTTGATTTACCAAAACGGTCTTTATTCAATTATTTGTTCACCGATTGTTGCATCTCTTTTCTAAGACTCTAGATAACTTAACGACACTACGATGACACCCGCTGGAAACACTGAGCTTTCATTTCCCCCATTAGAAATCTCACCAAATAACTTAGTCTACGGAATCATACGGGTGTGTATATTTGTTCCGCGCTCGCTAATAACTTTGGTACTGAACTGTGTGTTTTTCACTAGCAGGGACACTAAAAAAATAATTGCATGTATTTTGAAAATCTTTGCATTTCCGTGGGTATTATAAACAACAAACACATTTAACTTAATAAATAAATACAATAAATAAATACAGGGTGAGCGCCGCTAGTATGGACGTGCTTGCATGTACCGCAGACCAAGCTAGAGCATGCAGGATACTGTAAAAGGTGGAAATTTTCAGTAAAGCTCTGGGTTGCATAGTTAAAGGGCAAGGATCAAATGTGGTCTTGTGACTATCACGTGCGTGTGTGTGTGTGTGTGTGTGTGTGTGTGTGTGTGTGTGTGGGGGGGGGGGGGGGGGGGGGTGGTGGGGGGTATA
>JABFEA020000043.1:12023061-12047397 GCA_019775915.2 Cyphomyrus plagiostoma
CCCCCCCCCCCCCCCCCCCCCCCCCCCCCCCCCCCCCCCCCCCCCCCCCCCCCCCCCCCCCCCCGCCCCCGCCCCCCACTGTCAGGGGCCCAGACATTATAGTGATACCAACCGTGGTGTTGGGTCGAATCTAATTATACATATGTTAAAATCTAATTTAGGTTTTTTGTTTGTTTGTTTGTTTTTTTTTAATTTGCACTAATTCTTAAATTACACACCATTAATCGGGTAGCCTAATTAAATATTAATAACGGCATTACAAGAAACTGGGGGTCTTCAAGGCCCCCAAAATGTCGTTTCGGTACGGTTCTCCATCACCACAGAGAGGTATCGGCGTCTCTTCTTTCACTTTGATGCCAGGGCTCATCATTTACAGTGAATATCATTCGCAGGTTCTTTTCCTGGAAAGGCGATACAACACGGTGTCAAATGCAAGTCTTCAGATCATTAACGCCCGACTGTAAAACCTGCCACAGAGTATGTAAGGACAGACCTAACAGCCAAGGAAAACTTTTTCATAAGGACCAAAAGGGAATATCAGATATAATGGAAATGTATTTCAAACGTTGTATAATAACATAGATATTGTGTTGCAAAGAAATTTGGATACATTTTCAAAGAGCATACGAGCAACACACACGGGAATTGTGGAAATTTTCCAGTTTGCCGTGAGTCTCTGTACGCTCCTCCCAAAAGGGTAGTTCATCACCGCCCTCACACATCCTTTGTATACAAACCAGAGCACATGGGCTGCAAATTTATGCGCCTGCGGAGTATTTTACGGGATCATTTGTGCGCCTCTAACCATTGCGAGAACCTGTTTTCTTCAGCGGGACGTCGCAAATTCAAAATGCCAGATCGGCACCATATCCGCACAAGACGCGGTAAGAACATTTCCCGCTACATTTTCCCCTAGTAATTTTTTTAAAGTATTTTTAAGTGAGATAACTTAAAATAATCTGTAAAATAAATGTAATGATACAGCGATGCTTTATACAGACCTAAATAAGAACTATTTTTATTTACTAGAATGTGCAATATCTTGCGCTTAACACGTTATACGTTTCGCTTTCACTTTGGCCGCAGTTATTTTCACATTCACTATCGCAGTTCGTTTGATCCTTGGCTTGGCGAAGTTCAAGGAAATACCGCGCGGCGACGGCATGGAGATGGGATCGTTGATCTTTCGCTGTTTATCTTACAGATTCATCTCATTGCTGTAGCGGGCGCTGCCTGGGGCCTCTCTCGTTCTACACGGGGGCCACGGGGTCCAGGGTGACCCTGAGCTTGGGCGCCCGGCGGGCAGAGCGGGTTGGGAACACTTTCCGGGATGGGTTGGTCTTCAGCAGTCGGCCCGTGAGGGTGCGGGAACGCGTACGCCTGCGTGTGGAGCGCTCCGCCCCGCAATGGCATGGCGCCCTGCGCCTGGGTTTCACTGCCATTCGGCCCACGTACCGGACCCTGCCCTCCTTCGCCATCCCCCACCTCACCGATACGCCCGGGTACTGGGCCGGTATCGTGCCCGAGGTATGCTCTCATCCTGGATCTGAACTGCAGTTCTGGGTCACACTACAAGGAGAGCTAAAGCTGAAGGTACTAGGGACAGAGAAGATCTTGCTGAACGGTGTGGATGTAAGACAGCCACTGTGGGCCATGATCGACGTGTATGGCCAGACTTCCGCAGTGCTCCTGTTGGGTATGTATCCACGAACAAATGACACATACATTCATACTCACCTGAGGCATGCTTCTGTGAACCTTCCGTGCTAAAGATTCATTTCACTTCATCAGTACATAGGAATTCTTACACCACCCAGTCAGTAATATATAACAAAATAAGACGGCGCAAATTCAGGAAGGATAGAAAAGAGGCACGTACAGGAAATGAGTAGATTAAAACATGACCTTTAATTATCATTTTAGGTTCCAAGAAAAAGAATTTGTTTTCTGTCCAAACGTCTTGTCCAGTCCCAGTGCCACCTCCAATCTCCTCAAGGGATAGAATGGCATCTGACATCAATGGCAACGTCTTTCCTTCTTATACTACTTCAAGCCTGGAGTCGCTATTGCCACCTACGGACCCCTGGTACCCCATCTTTGACAATGAGCAGATCACAGGTTAGCCTCAAGCATAGAATTTTTATTATCAGGCCTCATTGTATTCTTTGTATCCATTGTACTATTATGTGTGTGTGTGTGTGTGTGTGTGTGAATAGTTGTGTGCCTGTGTGTATTTCTCGAATTGAAACCACCAGGGGGCAGCCGATCAGCTGATTTTGATGAAGGTTGCGAATTGCAAATTTGGTTCTGCAGAATGACTGTAAAGGTTTTACCTTAAAATTCATAATCTTGGAATGTTTGAATGTGGAGTTATATGACATGTAAAATATAGTGCTACATATTTGACGTAAAGTGAATATTTTGTCAAACACTATTAGATCTTTTGGGATGTAGAGTATGTGCGTGTACATAATGCTTACTGACATTGCTTGCTTTACTTAGCCTACTGTGTACAAATAATAAGCAGCCAAAATATATGACAATTATTATTATTTTGGTATCAAACACCTATTCCTTCTATTGCTCTCATCAACCATACAGAGATATTAATATTATTCTTATTGGGTTTCCTAGCTCATTCTTTTCAAAATTTTCTAGTACAACTGAAAAGTGAGAAAGAGATTCTGAAATGTTCACAGGACAGACAATACAAACTGCTGCTGACTGAATAAAGAGACAAGGATAGAACGATTTTTTAAAATAAACATAATCTGAAGTCGCACTGTTCTTTAAAATTTCACCTGAAAGCAAATAGATGCAATGTAATGTTTGCATATTTTTGCTCATAGACAAAATAAATATGTGCATAGTACCATATATGAAATTCCATTACGTTTAAGAAGAATCAGTGGTGGGAGACATAGTGGGATTGTGTGTATAAGTACCTGAACAATTTCTCTGCTGATATGATCTTCATCCCGACAAGCTACAGGACCTCTGACTGTCTTCAAACCCCGCCCCCCCTTTGTTTAATCTTCCTCTAAAAATGATAAGTGATGCTTCTGTTCTTGCATGTCCCATCATATACACATATGTAAACAATTGAGGGCAAATCTTGTGATTTAAATGCAAGGTCTGGCCATTTATTTGGCATTTATTTTGGGTGCCTAAGGGACGTGGCCAGGGGCCCAATGGAGATGCGACTATTCTGCTGAGGAACACCTCCCATCACAGACACAAAACATTATTTCATGGGAGAAAATTCCCTGAGAAATGCTTTTTTCTTTTTTTTCCAAAATTCCAATCTGTTACTCCACGTTATTGGTAAATATAGGCCAAACGTGACAGACAAAGAGTGTGTACACTATTATTCTGTGAGAGCGCTCTCTTTCATGTATGTTTGCATTTTTGCGAGTATCCCTTTGGTTATCTACATAGACGCAGGATGCATGACTGCAAAACCTTGGCAGATTTAGCTGAGATCTTCATGCTGGGACATGTTTGCCAAGTTGTAGAATGAACTGGCCGTGCTTTACTTTCACAATAATGCAGAAAATGTGGGCCTGATGTCTGACTTGAGATTCTTCTTTTTCGTCTCTCAGGATTTTCCGAAAACTGCGTTGTCTGTCTCTGCCAGAAGTCTACGGTCATTCTTCGCTGCGGACACCAGTGCCTCTGTCTCGAGTGTGCGGACAGGGTTCTTGTCATCTTTAGGGAGTGTCCTCTGTGCCGGGAACCATTCACAGACCTTCTAGATGTCAGCCTGGCTCCCAGCTAACACCTCGCTCCATGAGGAGGACTTGGAACACAGAGGGGATTTTCCCAATCAGTATGTTGGGAGAATGCCAGCTGAGCCATTGAATGTAATCTCCCATTACGGTATATCATTAACAGATTTGCCTAACAAAGAATGGAGACAAGTAAGCACTATGGTTTTATGGATGAAGCTCGTGACTACTAACTAAACCAATATGCTGACTGAGAAGGCAAGATCAGAGATACTCTCACTTTACCATCTGTGTTTAATAACAGATTGAATAGCAGTCTATCAGTTTGATTGCAGCACTGACTCAGGTGCATATTGTCAAACCCTTGTACCTCTAGTGTCTGATATTTTAGCTTTATCTCCAGGCCCCCGCTAACCTATGACTTGGGGACTTGCATCGACCCTTAGCAGCTAGTTTCATACAAACCAGGCCTCTCCAGAATCTCCCAGGTTTTATTCAGTAAGGGCGATGCAATTTTAGAGCTGTTTTAATCTCTGAAGATTTACATAATGTACATCCATCCAGAAATGCAACTGCGGCTGTTTATGCAATTCAAGATCACAGGCAGCCTGGAACACATGATGTGAGTCAGAGGATACAGATGAAATATACATATAACTTTGTAAAGCTTGAACTGCAGTTAATAAGTGAAAAGTTGCAATGGGTAGCTATTATTTTGTTATTAATGCAACTAAAATTTTATTTTCATTTGAATCCTGGAACTTAAATTGACTGTGAAAAGCAACTTGAATGCATTTATATTGTACATAATTGTACATATTGTATAATTTATATAATTGTAATGAAATGTATTTGTGAATATATGAAAAAAGGTTATGTATTTCTATGGATGTCTGGAAATGCTACAGGACACAGGTTGAAATGTATACACAAATAAGTTATTGAATACGATGTCTAGTAATCAGAATGATTCAGAATGAGGAGCATTGTGTAATCCATATGGGGACATACTGATTTTCTGTTAAGAGTTTCGATGCTGGTAATGCATGAAGCGCAAACTCACACACAGAGTCAGACATTACGGGGAATTCCGAGACGCAGGAGGAAAACGCAGTGCACTGGGGAACCAGGAAAGACGGGGGAACTCCACAATGTCAACCCCGGTCCTGGGTTTGCGGAAATACCGCCATAGTGAAGGACCGTCAGTGTTTAATAACGCCCCCGTGTCATGTTAAGGAGCTGTCTATAAAAATCGTATCAGGGTCGGTCTATGCCCCCTCCGAATCATACTGAAGAAGAGAGTAAAATACTTGAGCTGTGAAAGGAAGAATGAGAGGGCATTATCCATAACCAAGTGTGAAGTACATTTCGACGGTTTATTATTAAAAAAAAAAGTAATTTATCGGCATTAATAATTAGAAATCTAGACGCATAACATAAATTATGTTAGCTGGTCAACTCTGCTGCATATCAAACGATTTTGATGAGAATTGCTTCCTTTTTCCTCCCGGTACATCTGCGCGTTATTCCCTGATTTAACTGGGGCCAATGTGAGGAGAAGCGATTCTAGGGATCCGCCACGGTGCTCTGAACAGCGCAGCTCATATTTGTGTTGTGTATTAGCCTATCTATGGTTAAATGATGCTTTGGCCTTAATTCCACTATTCGATAAAAACAAAAAAGCGTATTACATGGCCTTGGGTCCTGATTAAATTAAGTTACATCAAAAAGACCAGAGACAGCCTTGATGTAAATAAAGAGGACTTACATTATTAAATTAGCAAGCCTATGTCTATAAAGGAGTTTAAATATGCTCAATACACGTGATTCTGTTGTCTGAGGGTAAAATAAATGGTTCATTTTTGTCTTATTATCGTTCCTATTTTAAGAGTGATTTAGATGCGATGGTCTTGCCTACAGGGAAATTACGAAGATGACGTCAAACCTAGCGAATCATTCCAACACAATCTCCAAATTGAAATGAGAATTACATTTGCCTTAAAACGCAATAGGAAATAGGGCGGCGGCAGTAACGTATGTGTCTAAAAAGGAATGTCATTGGCTGGAAGCTTTCGGGAAGGCTTTAAAATTGTTTAATTTTTCAGCCTGGGAGCCCAAGAAATGCGATTGTCTAATATGAAAACCAATACTCCGTTAATCTGGAAAATGATTAACTGTAAATCCACAAACCAACACAAGGCGGCAGCACCATCGCAGTATAAAGTTCATTTCAAAATAACTTGATGCTTGAAGAAGCCGCAGTTTCTGATGCTTTGGTGTGTTTTTCTTTTACATTATTTAACTGGTGGTAAGAAATCTTATCGTTCCCATAGTGTAAGTGTTGTTTGAAATATTTTTTTTAGACATAATATGATGCACCAATTGAACACCATAAGTTTGTCCATAAAATTTACGTGGTGTATCTAGTGACGCAGTTATACAAACGTGAATGATGTAAATGGTACATATACATCATATATATTATATGTGTACATGCGCATGCTTGTGTATATATAAATTTGTGTAAATATAAACCACAAGATTAATTTAACTTTCATAATTTAACATTACACTCTGAATTTTTATGCTTTGTGGTATTATGTGAACCTATGTTTATGTTTTAACTAAATCTTAGGTAAATGCTTGGGGCAGCTATGATGGGAAAGGCGCTGTTTCAATTGAATTTCATGGAGTGGAACTTAAATCCAGTTACGTTTGGCGTAAATTCGCTTCATAGTCTTCTGACGTCTTGTGGGTAACACTGGCACGCATTTAGTATCGAAATTACTATGAAAAGTCTGTGGAGATACAAATGAAGTATTATGAATAAATTAAGAAGGTATTCCTTCTTTGCTGCATGTTAGATGCTCTGCCCGGCCAAAAAAATGTCACACGCATTAATATATTATTCAACTGCCTGGTGGTGGCCAATTCACGTGCGAAAATGATTCCTCATTCTCCCTGAACCACTCTTTGACAATTTAAGCCTGAGTAATCTTGTCGTTGCCATCTTAGAATATGCCCATGCCAATAGGAAAGAAAAAATCCTTTAATGGGCCTGGTAAGGCATGCTTCTGTTCATGCTTCTGCCTCCCAAATTAAAGAAACATCTCAAAAACATCTCACCCAAAGTGGCTTCTCCTAACTGCCAACAGTGAATGACAGCTGCCTCACAATGATATGGTTTGGTGTTTAGAAAGTAACCAGGCCTACCTGCGTTCTCACTATAAATTGTACATCACAGTGAAGTTGCCTCACATGCTAAAACACTATAAGAGTTGATGTTTACATATTTTGTTTTTGTTACAGTTCATCGCATAAACTGATGAACAAATTCACAATGAAGGTAGGAAGAACGTGAATGGTTTTGCAATAATGGAAAACGTTTATTGCACGAGAGACATGCGTACTCCACAGTGAGTGAACAGCGTCTCCCTTACAGCGCCTGGCTGCTGTTGGAGCCCGGTGTGGAAACACTGAGTCCTGCGGGGCTCAATCTGTTCCAGCTGTGCGTGTCTCCGTGCCCGTCTGAGCCGGAGCGCCGATTCACACGCGTGTTTCAGCGCTTCCTTAACTCCAGCCAATTGTAGTTCAACTATGTATGTAGTTGATGGGATACATTTATTCTTCTGCCTGTAGCCAGAGCAAGTTTTGCACTAACGAATGTTTTTTGTTGTTTGTTGTGTTATGAAATGACAGCATCGCTATTTTAGTATATGATTCATATAGTCACACCGTCAGCTCAGAGGTTGGGCCCAGCGATGGGACAGGCCAGTTCTATGTGTGATGCAGAGAAGGGTGAGTGGGCCCGTCCTTTCCTGCTTGTGAAACACAAAAGGGCGTTGCCATTATACTGTGCCTGCACGGGAATTTGTATCATTTCCAGCTGCGGGTGGAAAGTATTACAAGGCCCCCGTGCGCTGTAGCAGAGGAATGGGAGGGTGTCGCTGGGCGGCGCGGGCCCGCATGCGCGTGCACACACACACACACACACACACACACACATACGCACGCGAAGCCCTGCCTGCTCCTGAGCGTGTATCACCGCCCTCACTCAAATGTAAGACGTGGGAGCGGCACTTGGAGCTACTCCTGCACCTCTCCGCGCGTCGCAGCGGCTCCACGCCCAGGGAGTTGTAAGTACCTGAGTGTCACTCCGCTGCACCTCCCTGGCTCCCTCACACGGCCACACTGAGGCGCTGCCACACGCATCGGCATGGCCGTCCGCACCAGGCTTGCATGTTCCGTCTTTCACCAGTTTAAGTGTGGAGCCATGCGTAGAGTATGTTAACATCCGTGATTCCGTGTCTGAGCTCACATGGCATCACTCTTTTGCTGTTACGCTGAAACTGGTGGTTGTCTGCTGCTGGATTTATGAACTGGAAGGGCTGCAGCCTAACAGGCTGTCGAGGGGAGCCCTCAAAGTTGTGTAACTGGGGGATTTTTTTAAAATTGCTACCCTTGCTCATTGCTTGGACTTTCTGTTGCATACCTCTGGGCACCAATTCTGACTTAATTTCAAGTCTTTCGGACCTTTTCTGCACTTACTGGGAAGTGGCCAGTATGTCTTAGTCCAGTCTGCTCTTGGAGATCACTGTCATCCCTCAGTGGAGATCTGCCCCCGGGTTTAAGCTCAAATGGACACCGGAATGGACGCCTGTGAGCCCCCCCCCACCACGTCCTCTCTGCTGCTTGTCAAGGACCAGTAAAACCCGCATGACAGGGAAAGGAAGGGTTCTGGGTTTTTACAAAGCACCATTAGCTTTAGACTAAGTGTGGGTCAAGTATTCATAGAGATACATTTCACGGGTCAAGGGGGGGCGGAGCTTGTGACTTTCACAATAACATGATGAAACAATTACTCATGTTCATTCATGTAAAAATAAAAAAGGAGTTTGACATGTTTCCAGCACAAGTAGGATTAAGGGATTGGTATCTTCTTTAACTATCAAACAGCCTTCTGTTATATAATCAAGCAAACTGTCGTGCCAAGTGGAGATTTGAGTGCATCTCCTTGTGAATATCACTGATGGCTGGAAATAAGAGCATACTTGGTGTTCCACTCTTTCACGAGATTCAAACCCCAAATGACGGACTGTTAAAGGGTCTGCATACACTTCAACTTCAGGAATTGGCGTTCTGGTCATAAAGGCATCCAAGATACAATGTTACATACTGTAGGCTTGTGGAAGAATGTCAAACAGATGATTAAATGTTTTACTCGTTAAGATCTTTGGGGGGGTTTGTTTACATTTAAAATGTAAACAATGGTTAAGATGTTTTAGGGGAGCATTTTCCATCTTTAGGTTAAGTCTCTCCAAGGCTGTGATGGCAACAGGGTATGGGTGATAATCACGGTATATTAAAAATCCAATTTAATATACCCAATCCCATTCCTGGAGGGCCAGTCTGCAACAAGTTTGCAGATTTTCCTGCTAAAAACACCTATCAAATTTGGCAATTAGCTGATGAGTGGTGGATTGGGCCTCCAGGACCGGAACTGGGGAACCCATGAGGAACCCTGGGACAGAATGGGGTGGTGGGTGAAGGTCATTGTTTAGTCTTTGTTTCAGTCTGTGTCTGAGTCTAATGTTTTGTGTGGATGCCTGGTTACTGGTGCCAGGTCTGCGATCAGATCTGCCCCTCCAGTGAGCTGGCGAATGACATGTCGCTCAATGTGGGCACAGCAGGGAATGCCGCCGCGCTCAGCACACACAGCGCCCCGCGGTTCAGCCCCTGATCTCACTGGGCCAGAAACATCCTCCGCCAGGAGCTCCTGACTTGAGCACTTCATGTTGGTTTCAGCTGTTCCATCCAGCCTGCGCAACCGCAGGATTATTGGGAATGAGCTGACACCGGGACTTCGCAGCTGAAGCTGGGCTCGCAGGCTTCAGACTGCTGGCGAGTCAGGAATGCAATGTGGCGGATTGCTGAACAATGGGGAAGCAGATTCAGAATTAGGTGGGTGGATGGTACGTCCCGACCCGTCTGCATCCTCACAATTAAACAACCCAAAGCCTCACCAGGAATCTTCTGCACCGAAACTCTTACGGCAGTCAGCAAGAACTTCCCACAGCCGGCTGGAGTTTTGGGCAAACTAGAATAGCGAGTTTGAAAGTTATTTCAGTTTGGTTATGGATGTATAGTGGGTTTTTTCCTGTGCAGTTAAAACATTAGTGGAATCTGAGCACATGGCTTGTCTATGGTTCTCCTTAAGAGGGATAAGTTTGACTGCGTTATCCGGTACCTGTAAAGTTCAGACTTATGTGTTAGCATTCCTGTGTCAGTGGACTGATTTTTGATAATCTGCCAGTTTTGACAATTAGTATAACCTTGTATTACACAGCCGTAAGAGAAAAACATAGCTAAGCCAAAATGCTCATGGAGTATTAAGAATGATAGCAGAATTTTTACAGAATGAGGTCAGCAATTAATGGAACGATAACGCAATTAAATCACTGTCAAGGGAATGCGAGCAGAGCGCTAATGAACATGTGGTGCAGGGTGATCACAGCTTGCAATGGTGCACAAGGTACTTCCACTGGTCATCTACAGCACTTTGAACTGGTGAAAATTTAGTAAATGGATGTAGGGAACCTGAAGGGGTTGAGGAGGTTTTCAAAGCACCACTGAAGGACCTTAAATGTCTCTGGACCCGGAGAGTCGATAGCTCCTTAAGAGCTTACTCAACCCTAAAGAGCTGTTCTCAGTGCATCCTCCTGTTGTTCTTCGGGCCGGGGTTATAGAGGAGGAAGGGGTGGAGGTGTAGCCCGCAGACTGTTTGTTCCGTCTTCCATAACTTCACAGTGTGAAATATCACCTTATCACTACAAAGCGCTTTCCTCACTGAGCACGGAGCTGGCACCCGGGAGGAGCACGCCTTCTGAAGGGGGCCGACGATGTTGCCATGGTGATGCCTGTCAACCGGGAAGTTGTTACCAGAGGGAGTGAATTCAGAGAGGGAGAGAGAGAGAGAGAGAGAGAGAGAGAAAGGGGGTGGGGAAGAGGGACTGGCCAGAGGGCACGGGGCTGCGCGCAGCACTCCCAGTCTGGACAGCGCGTGAGGACTGTTCTCCTGGGATTTCCTCACATGGTTTGGTGAGTGAAGCGTATCGGGTGAACGCTGGAGGTTCCGCTTGGCTGTGGCTCTCCGCTGAGCGCCGGTCGGGCACAGAGGGGCAGCTCCGGCAGTGAGCGGGCGGTGTGGGTTTCAGCGAGGCTCTCCGTCGGCTGCTCCTGTAAAAGTGCGCTGTTTCTCAGAAGGACCCGTGCCGCTTTTAGGGAAGCCTCAGGATATGAGCAGGATGGTGGGTCAGACCAAAAGAGCTGAACTTGGGCTTTATATTCCTCAGTATTCATCTAAAGATGTATTTAGCATTTTGAATTTCAGTTTCTGTTATAAAAAGGCTTTTTGTAGATTTAGAAATGACTTCTGCTGGGAATTGGATGCTGACACGTTGCAGGCAGTCGCAGGTTGGTGAGGGTCGTCCAGATAGGAATGGACGGCATCCTCAGATTAATTGCTCCTGCTGGCACCGATGTGAGGCTCGGTTGCTCCCTTTGGTTTTCCGGAGAATCTCCCCTCCCATAGGAGATCTTTATACACATTCAAAATGTCCCCTCCAGCTGACCCTGCCTGTAATTGTCCTTTCTCTTATCTACCTACCTACCTGAAAGAGATGGAATGGAATGTCGGCAGATGCACCTGATTCTGATAGAGCAACTAATTTTCACAGATAAACCAACTTTCCATATATGAAAATGTGATATATTTTATCTATACTGATACTAATTTAAAAGAGCAGCTGGCTGAAGATGTGAACATCGACTGATTGGTTTCTATAGCAAATCGCACCTTTGTGCTCCACATCTGTAGTGAATGAATCCTGTTAATGTCAATAAATGATAACCGATATTACCATACAACACCACAGTCTTTGGTAGACAGAGGTGGAAAATTCAGGTCCAAAAAGTAAAAATCCAGACCAAGATTTTGTTTCAACCAACCGGTTTAGTATAAAGAGTCACAGTCATACAGTATGCAACAGGTTGGTTGGAAAAAAACCTTGGTCTGGGTATTTACTTTCTGGACTGGAATTATTCACTGCTGTTGGAAGAGGAATGAAACTTGTATGGGAAAGATGTGGGTGGAACCAAGGGAACTGGGGATTGTAGTAAGTTTGGTGTTTATGGGAGTATAGTGAGAGTATAGTGAAGGATAAATTTTAAGCCTGTTTCCTAAGTCCAGCTTTTTGCCACTGGTACCTTTGACAGAGAAATAGATGATTACATAATTAACATTAACATATGAAAGAGCTGGTTGATGAACATCTTCAATAATGTACTGAATGGGGCTCCGTCCCATTGCAACTGACCGCTGGGAGAGGAAAACTGCCATACAAGGAGACAAGCCAAATTCGCGTATGATTCATGTGTGTATTAAAAAAAAAACATGTAATAAGCAGGAGACCTCAACATCCTTGTATGGTTCATGTCCTCTTTTGGTAGCACCCAGCCATTCACTCAAGGAGACCTTCCCTTTACAAGCCTGTCTTCTCAGAACGAGCAGGTGTCTTGAGGGTCATCTCGCAAAGGGTGCTGTTATCTGGAGAATTTTGTCGGAGAACGCACTTCCTCGCTTGGGACAGCGCTTGGCTTCGCTGAGGGGTGTCTGGCATCTTAACGCCCTGCTTAACGATCGAACAAAAAAACGACTTCTGTGAAGAAACGTGATAAACACGTAGTAAGTAAGAAGTTATCTTTGAAGTTGTGATGCGGAGGAAGACTGCCAAAGAGAGAGAAGCAGGAACAGATTTACATGTTTGTTAGGCAAATCTAATGCATCTGTTTCCTGTTCTTCCAGTGTTTTAGGGACAGTATCTGAAACTCAGTACACAGAAATTTAAACTTAAAACAAGAGTTTACTTTAAGGGCTGAAGTTCGAGGGATAGCTATGTGGGCTGTTAAAACTCCACCGGTGGGTGTTTTGAAGGCCCTGACAACGGGAGCTGTCCTCCAGCAACTGGCAAACAAATACCAGAGCTCTGTTTGCAGATGACACCCACCTCGCAGTCTGGGGCCAGACCCTCCAGTCTCAACGTGTGAAATGGTCCTGCTCAATGTAGTGACTCCTGCAGTGTTCCCACTCCCAACCAGAGAGAGAGAAGACGGTCGACAGAGGTTAGGGGTCATCTCCTGAAGCTGATTCATCCATGTAATCGGAATATCATGTCGGAAGGTGAGAAGGTCATGGACCAGCCCAGTGCTGGAAAAAGTACGTGGTAATCCAGACTTTATTTATCGTGTTCAAAGACTTTATAATTTGCAGCTACTTTAAAAGATATGCTGTCTTCACTTAGGAAGGCTTCATCTTCTCCAGTGGGACAGGAAGTAACCACTAGGAGATGTAAAGAATGATACTTCCAGGCTTCCGGGTGCAGTCAAGCCAACATTCTCCTGACATGTATTGTGCAGCGTGCACTTGGCACTGTGTTCACAAGCGCTCACCACACCAGGACACTGTAACAAGCAAGCCTCTGATAAACTGGTCCCTGCCAGGATCGTCCATGTGCCAGTGATTTAACAGGGTCTGTCTGTAATCCACGCGTAATTCTTCTGAAGCCCATTGAGTTGTTTGTGAGAATGCACACCCACCCATCTTTGCGATGGCAAGCAGAGGATTCCTGAGAGAAGCCAGCATGTAGCTGAGTTCCAGACCCTAAAGTAGCAGCCGGGAATCGGGCAGATTTACCTTCACCCTCTTTGTCTTATAGAAAGATGCTTTGCTCGTCTCCAAGAAACCCTGGTGAGAAAACGGCTTGTGCAAAAGAACTAAAATAACAGTGTCCTTGTCGTTCCAGCATTTAGCACCTTTACAGAGGCTGCGGAGCAGGCCGGCGCCTTTCATCTGCGCTCTAACAGCCTCCAGATTACTGGAGTCACCTCTAGAGTCACAGCCAAGTTTACTCAACCGGTGGCAAGCGACGATGCTCTTCTGGTCAGGGCCGGCAGTAATTGAGCAGGATTGCTGTGTAGGCCGGAGATCGCAGAGCCATATTAGGGAAAACACATCTGTAAATATGCGGCTCGGGGCGCTTGGCGTAACTCGCAAGAATGAAGCCGCCCCTTCATTAATCCCCAGCGGCAAACAAACATTCCGTGAGCCCTTGGAGGGAATCCCATCCTATGGGAGTGAGGGGGATCTGTCTTGATGATTTAGGGGCACCTCCAGCGAATGAGATGCAAAGTAAACATGTTCGACAGGGCAGTGTTGTTCCAGGGAAAGATTTTCACCCAGCATTCAGTCTGATTTTACCTTATTAGGTCTGGCTTAAACTTTTGGCTTCCTCCACTGTGACACTTGCCGAGTCGGCCGGATGTTAGGGTGGTGCTTATCATTGATCCCAGCTCTTGCTTAGGAGTGATGTGACAGACCGACCGATAGCCACCTCCTCTTTTTTAGGGTTCATGAGGCCTGAGGTGCTTTTTTTTCTACTGTCGAGATTTTATTTTTGTTTAAAATCCTTTATGCTAGTCCCAAGGAAATTCAGGAGAAGCAGAATGGATGACAGAGAAGGACACAATGACGGAAAGCCAAGTGAATAAGGAAGCTTCCTGGAAGATTAAAACGCACCGCACTGAGGACTGACGTTAAAGTGTTGATCTGAGCACAAGGCTTCGCTTCCCAAAACCTCAGCACAATCACATACTCAATGAAAAGGGGAAACAGTTACAGAAGAAAGCGTACTTTTATTTAAGCCAGAAACATGCGCACACACATGAATGGCAGCAGTGTAATGATGAAGAAGGATGCTAATTGTTCGATCTGCTGCCATATTGAATGAAACAGTCAGTGTAGAAAAGGTCGGTTGTGCGAATGGGTATGGAATACAGGCCACTGTTCTCAGATCTAGCCACTGCTCAGTATCACTGCCCAGAACCCTCAACCCTTGTGTGCCAGCGTATTTGGTGGCATCATGTCAAATCTCAACTGGAGCTCTTAGTACTGTAGTTAGGGCTGGAATGGGATACTGGGCATTACCTGGGCTGATTTGAAATCCCAGTCCAGCGCCGACTGTGATGAAGAGTGAAGTTGTTGAAAATGTACCTTTGGCTCCGGCGAATTTGTCCTGCTGACTGCAGATGTCTGTTGTCCACATCTTGGGAGCTGTGCTGTGGATTACTGGGTGGGAAACACACCGGCATCAGACACTCCACATATTCCTTTTCCTTATTTAATGCGCTCTATTGATGTGAGTGACTCACAATGATGTAACTCCTTGGAACAATTAGGGGAGGACGAATACCAGGTTCCTCTGGAATTTGGTTTTGTTAATTATAGGTATCAACCTACCCCAGAACAGGTTATCTGTAATAAACCGAAAAAGGAAAGGTCGTTGTTGCTAATTACTTTTAAGGTCTTATGCAAAAAGTTTGAAGGGTGAGGAGACTTTGGTTTCTATGGTAACCATCCCTCGTGCAACCTGTATCCCTCCTTCCGGTCATATGGTCACCTCCATGTTTCTCTGGATGTGATCTCCTCCTTATCCATCTATGTGCCAACAGGCGACATCTGATCTTCCTTCCACAGGTCTGATTTAAAGTTCAGACCATCTCTCTACCTCTCCTCCAATCCCACAGTCTTGGTTGGAATGGAAGAAATTTGTTAGTCCATCGACTGGCCCCCATTGTTTCGGATGGCTGTGTTCGGCCAGCAGAGGAATATAAACCGAACTTTCTATTCTTGAATCCCGAGATGAACGTTGCTATAAAGCAATTCACGAAGGCCTTGCTTTTGTATCGAAGTGCTATCGCCTGCGTGTTGCCCGTCTCCCTGTAGTAACACATAGCAGTGTGTGGCATCTGGAAGGTTCATTAAATGAAGCAGGACCCTTTAGTGCTTTAAATATGGAGATATTCAGACCGCTATGCACTCATTGGCTTTGAAGAAGCCGACTATGAAAGATGGCATATCTGCTCGCCTCCACGAGCTGCTATCTAATTTCTGACTTGACGTTCTGCCAAAACTCAGCTGCGCACGGGGTCTGAAACGTGTTTTGCCGAGAGGAGGAAAAGTTGGCGTGTGCGATGGCTCAGCCAGCGTCATATGACCTGTATGAGGCTCTGCAGGTGACTTTCATTAGTGCTCATCTTTGGACTAGCGGAAGCGCTGAGGAGTGGGATGTTAGAGTTCTGTACCTGATTCGATTAGACGTGAGAACAATGGCTTTTATTGTTTGTGTGCAGTTAGAAAGGGGGATGGAGCAGGAGTGCACGTTCAGAGTTTTTCGCTGTAGAATCACAGCGGTAATGTTTAGGGAAAATGGGAAAAAAAAACTGAAAACCAAACATCCGTGAGAAGAAATTAAGATTTTTTTTTTTTCGTTTTGGGATGATTGTCCTGTCCTGCTCCTGTTGATCATCATGTTTTAATATGGTATCAGCAATGTGACTGTGTTTTTCCTGTTTTGTCTTCACCTCCAGAGATCGGTGATCTGCACAGTAAGAGATAACGGCTAGTAACCAAGAAACAGGGACTAACCCAGATGAAATGCAGCCTCAGGTACTGGACGATGCCGTCAGTCAGTCCATACACTTTTTCCTATTCTGTTGACAGCCTCACGATTTAAAAAAGAACAATATTTACGATAGCTGCCAGGTGAGATTCAGACAAAACAAGATCCGTAACCTCTGGCTTCCTGACAGCTGTGTAAACAGGGCGCCATCACCACTGATAGCGAGGCTTGGGGTTGCAGGCCGATCCCAGTGAACATCGAGGGGCCAAAGTGGATCTACACTTCTGATAGCTGTATCTCAGCTACAGTTCCACTTCAAAGCTGCGTTTGTGTTTGCAGAGCTGTGTCGGGGGGTGTCTCAGTGCGAGTGTGGATTCGGTCCGGGTCGTACCTGGATGAACATCGTTTAGCTGCGCTCGATGACAAAGCGATGACGCCAAAAAGGAACAAAAAAAAGTGGAGTAGGAAGTTGTTTGAGGTCGGGCTAGAATTTCCATTTAAATGCTCCAGTCTTTAGCGCGACAAAGGGCTGCGCCCTGATTTATCTAGATACGATTTCACGAGCTGTGAGAAACGCTGGCGCTTCCCATGACCCCGGTGTGCTAACGGCTATGCTCCGCACAGCCCTCCCATCCATTAAGTAACAGAGCCTGGAGTGTGATGGTGGTGGGTGTGCCGGACGGGGCGGGGGAGGTTTCCATGGAAACAAGGCTGTGATGCGAAAAAGAGCATCGCTGCCCTTCGGACAGGCTGGTTACATCCCTGGCCCCTCCTCCTCCTCCGCCCCCAAACTTCCCTAGCAACGCCTTTGCATCTCAGAACGGAGGGCTTTGCTGGATGTCTGCTCAATGGGCACATAATGAGCCTCTCCTGTTTCGACCCGCTGAATGGGCTCCATTCTCTGACCCACGCAAGGGAGCTGCTGGAGTAGGTGGAAAGGCACTTCCTCTAGGTTCGGCCTCTCAGCAGTACCTGGGGAACAAGGGCTAATTAGCACTCCGAGGTGAGCTGTGGATGTTCCCCTGTCCGGCCGGCCTTTGGGATAGACAGGTCCTGGAAAGCACTGCATGGGTGGGGGTTGGTGTGTGTGTGTCGTGTACAAGCAGGGGAAGGTCACCCAAGCTGCCGTCTCCCGTGTCCGCAGCGACATGTGGAAATCCTGGACCACGTGAACGGCTCACGGATCGCCTTCTCGGATGGTGCCGTCGGCAGTGGGTGCCAGAGCCCATTGGATCTGGCCCAGCAGGTTGTGGTGATCTCGCCTGGACTGCTCACCCCTCCCCAGAGCCCATATCACACCGGTGACCCCGGCCACACGGCATCCCCCCCAGGGGAGCAGATGGTAAACCTGGCTACTGTGGGGTCATTGAGCACTTATGTTTCTAGGTACACTCTCAGAAAAAAGCCTTTGCTTGTCACTGGGGCCGCACCCTCAAGGGTCTGTTAACTGTACCCTCAGCTGTAGGTTACTGCACCTTTTAAGACACAGAGAAGGAACATTTCTAATGTCACTGATGGTACACTAATGTTGTTTCTACCTTTCAGATGTTCCTCAGAGTCCATTTCTGTACCATAAAAGGAGCATTTACAAGGGTACCAGCCCAGTGACAAGCAAAGGCACAAATTTTTACCATTTTTTCTGAGAATGTACATCTTTGATTTAGGAGAAAATACCCCCCATGACAGTTACTGGCATCAAACCAGTTGTGGTTTGGGACTGTGGTAAACAATGTTCTACCTGGTTTTCACATCATGTTCCTTACTGCTGTCATAGTTTTTATTTTTCTGTCATCTGAGACCTCGTCTATCTTCAGGTCTCAGAAGTCAATGGAGGTCCCCTTCCTGTCCCCAACTTCGGAACCTACTATGGACCTTCTCAGCCAGCTGGTAAGGACTTGAATCTAATCTTCATGTTATTGTCAGTGCTTTAAGCATTTGTGCAACATCAGCGCTTATTGCGATGTTCAAAAACAGCCAAAACTCCAGTGGACAGTTTTGGCATCCAGCTGTGACTTTCCCGGCTTAATATGGTTCGAAAACTAATTTTCTTCAGTGCTGATTAATGACTTGGCAAAGTGTCTTTTCTGCAAGACGAACATGCGGCAGTATAAAGCATTTTTTAGGAAAACAATGAACGCGATTTTTTTTTTTCCACTGTCACTTGGTCTTCCGCAAAAATGTTATTTATGTTGCCAGCCAGCCAGTTGGGAAATGAGTATAAAAAGACAAGCGCAAGTGGATCATAACCAACAGAGCATCAACATTGCGGCATGAATCTCAAATGTCAGATGGCAGCAATCTTATGAACCAGACCTGGCAGGAGGTTAATTTAGAAAGACCACAGTTTACATGAGTGTGTACATGCACTAGATTAAACAGGAGGATGTTAATTGGTAAGCTTAGTAAATGGACTATTGTGAACTACTGCCCACGAGTGGCCCCATGCGGTAATGACACCAACTATGCAATATTCCAGCACTGCAGTTGTAGGACACAGATCTTTTTTTTTTATTTGGGGCTACTGAAGCAAGTGTTTTGTATTTTATGGTGTTATGTATTATAATCAATGTTCATGAACTTTGGTTACTTTGATATTAGTAAGAAATAAAATAAGAGAATATTTTACTGTTGTTGTTCAGTGTTTCCCAACCCCCCTTGTGAGACTGGGTTGGAAAACACTATTTAGTGATGCTTGCTTGCAGTATGGCTGGTGTAGAGTCTAGTATCGTTTGTAGTGTATCTGAGTTAGCAGAGAGTGTAGCATTTTGCATCACGTCCATATTTGGGTTCATCAGTGTTTAATTCTTGTACACGGTAGAGCAGGGATGGGCAACGTTAGTCATCAGTAGGGTCATAAAATTAATTACTACTGTGACGGGGTCAGTTACATTTGTTGAGTGGCTGCCACTCTGGTATTGGCCTAGGACAAATGTACTGCAACCATTTTTAATAATGTAATACAGTCCACCCTTCCGCATTGCGGGGCACGGCCCCCCTGGAAAAGCCAAGTAAAATGTTTAGGTCCCTTTGCCGAGCTAAGAGAGCAGGCAGGTGGAGTGAAGCGAAAAGATAAGATACAAGAAACATGGGATACCAAGATCACTGAGCGATATCTGCGCGGTATCACGACAGAGGTGGCCGTGAAAACATTTGGCATCTTCCAAATCAGCTTTGTACATAAATTTTATGCATTTATAAGTTACTAAATGTTTTGTGTGTCGTCTGCGGCTTTCGCAAAACAACGAAAAAATTCCACTTTAATTTCTTATGCCGACTCCACGATATACCGAAACTGCGACAGGGAAAGTCCAAAATGCAGAAGGGTTGACTGTATATTACAGAACCCTAGAGCTTTCTGCAGTTAGGCTGCACAACATCTTAAATCATGTTAACAAGAAATCAACATATTTTTTGAAAATGCCACCAAAATACTGTATACTGCGGTATAATGATGTAAAATGATCACAAGGGTCAAAGATCAAAATGATCACAAGGGTCAAACAGTAAGCGTAAGGTGAACTATATAAAGTACACAAGCCAACAGGCTACAGTAATCCTGTCCAGACCTACGTCTAACCAAGTAATTACGCATACTATAATGCATATAATACAATGCGATAGACAATATTCGTTATTAATGTGTAGATGGCAGACGGCTTTAGAAAAAACACGTTATTCATGCTGAATACCTGCTGTTCAGCTCACCCCGATAGCTCCTCCTAGTGGTCAGGCAGCATGATGCGCTAGTATTCATTTCAAATTGCTTTTATTTCGCTCATTTGTAAAACATGCATTTCACATTTTTACACAGGAAGCAGGCTTGGAAAAAGAGTGGAAGGGGTCGGATACGGCCCGCAGGCTGGCAGTTGTCCATCCCTAGCAGACATTACATGTCTGTGGTAGAATCTAGCAGCATTTGACACATCCACAAAAAGCAGAGTCAGTCAGGTTTTAGTAAATCGGAGGAGCCGCTCTTCAGTTTGTATAATATAAACACTCCTTTTCCTCTTGCCTGTCACAGGTTTCTCAGCTAATGGGTCCTGGAGTGGGTCAGCTGCCACGTTACCCAGAATGCCCACGCGAGCCGAGGAGAGGCTGATCAAGTTCTCCGGCATCGGCCCCGTGGACGAGACGGGAATGCCCATCGCCTCCAGATCAGTCAGCATCGTTTGTACTCAACACTGTGGTTAGGGCAGTGTATCCCAACCCGGTCCTCAGGGATCCCCAGACAGTCCCTATTTTACCTCCCTCCCAGCTCCCTATCCGGAGCAACAATGTGGGCCATCTGGCATGGAGCTGGAAGGGGGCAAAAACATGGACCGTCTGGCATGGAGCTGGAAGGGGGCAAAAACATGGACCGTCTGGCAGGGAGCTCAGAGGGAGCAAAAACATGGACCGTCTGGCAGGGAGCTCAGAGGGAGCAAAAACATGCACCGTCTGGCAGAGAGCTCAGAGGGAGCAAAAACATGCACTGTCTGGCAGGGAGCTCAGAGGGAGCAAAAACATGAACTGCTGGGGGTCCATGAGGACTGGGTTGATAAACACTTAATTAAGGGTCCTTGGGAGACAGTAGGTACAGGATATGGAGCATAATCAACACAATTCTTTTGACCTCATAACAAGGTCAGAAAGTTTTGCTCTTCTAACAGACAGTTTGTGTCCTAGAATTAGGAGAATTCCTTTAAACTTATTTCACATCGTTTGGCAGCTGATCATTCCACTGTTGTGTAATATGCGTTCATTCTGTCCGTAAAAGGACTCCTTACTCCTCACTTGACTCATCTTCAGTTTGCCTTCGGTCAACAGAGTGTGAACAAGCCCAAGGACTGGTACCGGAGCATGTTCAGGCAGATCCACAGGAAGCCAGCAGGCAAGGACCCCGCCCCACTCTCCTGCCTCGTGACCTGTCCCGATTCACGGCCCCTCCTCCCGAACTGAGACTCCATTCCTTCTGCGTGAAGTGACAGAGTACAGGTTGAATGTGGTGGCTGCAGATGGGTGTGGCTAGATGTGAGATACTCCGTGAAAGCGGTGAGGTGGAGGACCTTTTCACTTCGGTCTCGATGCGTCGTCATCCTCTCATGACCGGACTGGTGCTCAGGTTTCTCCCTTGTCATCTGGCTCTTACACATATAGGCACCGAGGTATACTGTCAAAGGAGAGATAATCATCTGTGAGATGACAAGTATGTTTGACAGTAAGGTATTGTGTCTTAACAGAAAGAGGAGGTAATGCTGTTGGAATGGTGTATGTAACAGCCGTCTATAATACATCGCTGAGTATTAGGTGGAGATAGGGGGTGGCATTTGCAGAATTTCATAAATAAGGCAAAATATTACTAATCAGCATAATCAGGGTGATATACTAGTGGAGATCAAAAGGGGCAAATTTCTCGATAGACTCCAGACCCGCCGGTGATGCTGACTCAGCTGCACGCTTCCTCCTGGTCTCACCGGAGCGTTTCTGTGAGTTTGTGTTTGGGTCACTCACGGGGGCTTGTTTTGTTGCAGAACCCGACCTGGTGACCTCTGGGCCCTGGTTGGCAGACGGTAAGTGCAGTATGGGACTAACCCAGATGAAATGCAGAGTGGCCTGCCCCCTGTTTCTGAAGGGGGAGCTCGAGTTCCATGTGGCTTCCAGCAGAGAGGCATGCTGGGAATGCAGCCTGTGGTTTTTCATCCTTGTTTCCCAGGTGACAGGGCCTCGCCCACACACACAACTGCTGTCGACACTCCGCGCGGACAGCCAGCTGAACGGGACCCCTTCATCCTCACAGTGCATGGAGCCCTGCCTGACTGGTGAGTCCAACTTCAGCTCCACAGATCAGGGGCGGCCAGTCTTACCCGCAAAGAGCTGGTGTGTGTGCAAGTTTTTGGGCTGACCTTTAGGTCAGCTGTTCAAACTCCAGGAGTCCAGCTGTTCAGGTGTGAGGACTCTTTGGCCAATCAGCCCTCTAATCTAATAATCTAATCTAGTAATCTAAAGCAAAAATCTGCATAACAAATGGGCCATTCTGGATAAGATTTCCCGCTCCTGTCGTAGATGGTTACGAGCAGATAAAAATAAATAAAGATGACATGTAATTAATAATAAGGGCAGAAAAGGGCATAACTTTGGGCTGATCATTTGGAGGGGTTGGGGTCCCCATCCATTTATGGGGTCTAGGTGTTGTATTGAACAAAAAAATGAATGAATGAATGAATGAATGAAAATTGGATTTATATAACCCTTTCCAAGACACCCAAAGTCTTTACACAAGCAATGGGGAGCCACTTGAACACCACCACTGTGTAGCCCCCACCTGGAAGATGCAACAGCAGCCATTCTGTGCCAGTACACTCAGCACACAGCAGCTAAGGGCGTGAAGGGGCAGGAGAGAATTCACAAGTTAGATATAGGGGTGAATAGGAGGTCAGTTCGGATTAGTGACACTGTGCTGTTTTATTTAGTCTTTCTCTTTTTTTGCTGGTGTATTGGCTGGTCTTGATTGTTGGGGGTGGGGGGGTTACAGTCCCCCCACCCCCCTCATAATTTATGCTCGGTTGCATAAATTTCATGGCTACAGTGTCGAACAAACGTGCTCCTACCACTTGACAGACGAGAACCTGAAGAACCACCTACTACAGGAATTTTAGCAGATACCCCTGAGGGAGCCTAAGGGTTGGGTGACACGGAGAGGAGGGGCGAGCTGGGGATGTGTCTCTGCAGGTGGCAGCAGTGAGAGCGCCGTGGCATAGCTGTCCGCCTGTGTCTGTCTGTGTGCATGTGGGTGTGTCCCAGGGGCCGGCTGGGGGACGGGGACGGAGCGCGTGACCTCCAGAGGCCAGAGCCCCGCAGCATATATGACTACGAGCCCGAGCAGGGTGCCCCGACACCGGACTCCGTCAAGGTAAACGTGGGCCCGTCTGCTCCAGCAGTCACTCCACAGCTTAGCGAACCCGTCTGATTAGCGACTTCATGCCGTTTCATCTAGTTTTTCTCATTCTTTTTTTCTGCTGTAGATGGTGTGTGAGTGCTGTGAATGAATGGTATGGGTCTGTCTCTGAGCAGAATGTACACATATTTAAGGTCTGAAGATGGAAAATAAACATATATGGAAGCGATTTGTAAATGATCGGATCAGATTGTCACGACATGTGTCCGCATAGTGAGATTAATTTGCATAACAAAAAAAAAAACAATGGGATTTTTACACACTGTATACATGTTACAGGCATCTGTGTGGGGATCTGTGCTACGGTGCCTGTGGTGTGTTGAGAGAGGAGTGCCAGCTTTGGGATAGACACCTTTGGGGTCCTGTTCCCTGGCTTGAGAGTGCCCCTTTGTTGTTCCCCAGTGAGGCACTGGGACGGCTTTGGGGCCCGGTGGTCTATAGGCAGGTTTAGTGTGGAGACGACCTGGCGCTAAGGCGTGTTCGGACCTGTGTGACCAAAGGCATGTCTCTGAGCAGACGGCGTGGGGGGGGGGGCGCCCCCGCCCCCGCCGGCCCCGCGGGGCGCCGGGGGGGGGGGGGGGGGGGGGGGGGGGGGGGGGGGGGGGGGGGGTGGCGACAGGGCACCCCCCCGAGGCCCCTTCTCTACCCTGTGAACAGTCTGAGGCTTTAGGTGGGGCGTTTGCCTGTTGCAGTCCTCTTTCTGTGTCACATTCAGGGGCACAATAGGGTCACAGATACCCTGGTGTATTCAGGGGGCCCAGCACTGCACAGGGGCCCTTGAAGACATAAAATTATAAAATTTTTAGGTATGTCCCTGGCTACGTAGGAGTGGTTAAAAATAAAACACAGAGGGGCCAGTGCCAGATGCCAAGCATCAGTGAATAGGCCTCCTTTGTAGCTGTCCCAGACAAAAGGCCTCCTTAGAAGAGAGGACCTGTGAATCCGAGGAAGCAGTATGTGTGCAGGGATGCAATGGTGCCTGTATCAGCCCTCACAGTATAGCTCATTGCCTTGTTCTGAGCTGGGAGTGTGGGTCTGTTGTCTGCCAGAGAGGTGGTGGGCGAGTCCATGGGTTGCAGAATGGAGTCAAGTGGTATGTTCGGGGGGGGGGGGGGGGGGGGGGGAGGGTAAATATTTTTTTGGGGATAGGGGGGGGGTG
>JABFEA020000043.1:12054184-12065176 GCA_019775915.2 Cyphomyrus plagiostoma
TTTGTTGGTTAATTGCCCAATGGGGCCATTCACCATGTGTTTGTGATTTGGTTGTGTGTTTTAGTTTGGTGCCTATTTTACAATTGCGGCCCCCCCCCCCCCCCAGGGTGAGCAGATCTGCGTGACGCGGCGTGTGGATGACAGCTGGCTGGAGGGCAGAATCACTGGTACATCACGCAGTGGCATCTTCCCCATCAGCTATGTCCAGGTGACCAAGATGCCCCGCACCAAATCCAGCGACGACCACCCAGCCAGCCCCAGCTCGCCCCTGAGCCCCGGCCGTCCCCTGCACTCGCCCATTTATCCCGGCCCCCTGAGCCCAGACCTCAGCCTGTCTCCTCTCCAAGCCATCCAGTCGCCGTCCTCCCAGGCGTCCTCTCTGCCCAACACCTTCCAGTCACAGCAGCCCCAGTTTCCCAGTCAATCCACCCCCCCAAAACAAGCCTTTAACCACTGGCCTGAATCAGACCCCCTGCAGACCAACCACTGGAGTACAGCACACTCTGTGGGACACGCCTGTTCCGACAGGGAGACTGGCCAAGCCATGACATCATCCAATCGGATACAATCGTCACCCCATACAGGTCCACAGACTCTCTATTGCACTCAGGTATGTTTTGTTGATCATTTTCATTCACAAATACTCCTTTTTCATGAATACGTCAAAAGTGACAATAAAGCAGGACACCAGCTGCATGCAAGACCAGTCTAAGCATTTGTATAAATTACGTAAGCAAAAAATTTTATCATCTAAATACATTGATTACAATCACTAAGTACAAATACAATCATATAATTTAAAATGTGCATTTCTGTAAACTCTTTGGGGTCCTCCCCTCCTTTTCTTATAAGGATGGAATTTCCATAAACCCCACACAGCCCGGCCACCACACCAAGGCCTCTCCCGGTTCACAGGCCCCAACCAGTAACAGCTCCATACTGGTCCAACGACAGCCGTGAGTCCAAGACTGTTTCTCGCTATTTCTAGCACGAAATATGTGTAGCAGACGCTTCATTGCTCATGACCACCAACACAGACCCTGCCGTAGTCTGGGCCCTAGAGGTTGCTTAGAGGTTACAGCCTTGGTAAACCGGGCCTGTTGTCCGAGAGTCACCTTCACTCCCCCGCTCTTTGCTCAGGTATAAAGCCATTTACAACTATAAGCCGCAGAATGGCGATGAGCTGGAACTACGAGAAGGAGACATTGTGCGTGTCATGGAGAAGTGTGACGACGGCTGGTTTGTAGGTAACGGACCTGAACGGGAACCCGCTTTCATTATATTTGCTGCCCTCTGCTGGACATTTTGGGATTTTTTTCTTTTTCTTGCACTGTCTCCGAACTGGGGCATGGAGTAACTGTGGCCCTCCTCAGCAACCTTCACCTGTTCTTCCCTCTGTAGGTACGTCCGAAAGAACTCAAGCATTTGGGACGTTTCCTGGCAACTATGTGGCTCCAGTCTAAGCGTCTTCGCCCACCCTGTCATGCTGCATCAGTCCAAGCTACTCTGTTTGGTTAATTTGGCGGAATAGCTTGGAGCATCACTCAGAAGAGCCCCAGCAACTATGCCGCACCTCACTCTCACACCCAGCCAGCTGCCCTGCATGCTCACATCACCGGCTGCCCTAAAACCAGCCCGGGCCCCGGATAGCCAGGGGTGCAAGGGCCTGTTCGCCCCCTTGCATACAGAGCTCTCCCTCAAGCTCTTGGTCACTTGGATAAAAGGCCAAGGTTTAGGGACCCAGCCTGCACAGGGACCCAGCCTGCACTGGGGTTAGCTAATCCCACCCACACCTATTGTGGCGATGTGTCACAAAAGCATCCTTTTGGATTTCGGATGAACTGAAGGCTTTCACCTATAAAACTCACATTCCGTCCATCAACTTTCATCTCTGCAACACGTGTCCCTGCAGCACGTCCTCAACCTGCTTGTTTGTTGTTGCCCGCCCCCCACCCCACCTCACCCCATTGACGTCCAATGCCCCCACAACACGAAACACCAGGGGGCGTGCTTACATTTCCACAAGCCTTGTACTGCAGTGTCTTCTATTTGGGAAAGCTGTCTGCTCCACAGGATGGGAAAGTTCCTGCTCTTATTTGCGTAAGCTTTTACTGTCCTCTTCAATTTCAGATCTCTAACAACCTCCAGGCTGAGCTGACGAAAAAAGTATAATGAGAAGAAAATGGCAACTACAACTGTATTGGATTTCGTTACATTTTACGTGTTATATATAATTACATTTTATATATATAGCCTTGGGGGTGTTGAACAAATTACACAGGATCGTGTTCCAACACGTCTCTTTATCTATTACTTTTCACAACCCGCTTTGCCAGACACGCTAAAGCTCGCTAAACCAATATCCCCGCTCTGTAAGATAAGGTGATGCTGACTGAATTGGGCAAAGTGACGTCTTGGACTGTGAATGTTGATAGTTTTGGATGTCTAGGGAACCCCACCTCGCCAGGCTGGTGGTGGGAGTGTCCGTTCTCTAAATGACGTACAATGGGAAAACACAGTGAGCATAAGTCTGGTCAAGAATGTAGATAAGCAAGTAGGACAGAAATGACCCCAGGTATTCCAGTTTGACAGAGTGGAGAAATATCAATTGTATCAATTTAATGGAATCTCTTCCGTATTCTAGCTTGCGATTGGGTAGCTGAGGGGCTGCGCTATTTAGTGTATATATCCAAAATTCTGGAGCGTATTTCTCAATGTTCTGGCATCACGTTTGGTGCATATGAATTAGACTGTTCATTTAAGGTTACGGCGCACATTCCCGTAAGAACAGGAAGGAAAAAAGGACACTACTGGATTGTTTGCCTCACGGAGCACAATTGATTGAACTCAAGCTGGTCCTCTCCGTCCTCACATGCATCGTTTTCTTCACTATATATTAAAAATAAACTAATCTGCTTTGTTTGGCACATGTGTAATCTAAAAGTACTGGTTTACGTAGGGGTCTGCAATCTATTAACGAAAGAGTCACTGAGCAAAGGATCAAGTGAACACATGAAAAGCAGCAAACCTTGGCTTTCATAACATGTTGCAGCAATATGGGGTGATATAATTCATAGGAAAGTCAAATGACACCTTATTCTCCCGCAATACTAGCTTTTAGTCATGGAAAAGACTGATGTTTCCTTGAAATAGAGGAACAGAATGGAATGGCACAGATGTCAAGAAATAAAATATCATTCCCAGAAATGGCAAGTGGACATTACTATGTGGACATTATTATATTACTATATTATTATTATTAGATTTTGTTGATAAAACTGCAGGCACACCATACTTACAGCTGTACCAAACACTGCTATTGTAATTTTGACTAAATTACATACAGATAATGTATTTAATTACTCATATAATGTATTTTTTCTAAAGTACTCACAGATGTGGTTGATAATAAATGTTTTCAGCTATTGAAAAATATTTATTTTTGGTTTGTGCACTTTCGGCTCACTCTGACAACAAGCTGTTAGGCGTAGACTTTCATTTGACAGTTGTGTTCAAACGCAATTAATTACGACAACATTTGTCACATTATAAATTAAATCACATTATAAATCTTGCGCCGTATTCCCGTTATCTACGAAAAAGACCAGCAAAGCTAGCAGTTAAACCATTTTGTTCGGCTCATGAGAACTATTGCTAGTATTCATGATGGGTAATTCGCAGCACTGTTGTTCCCACCTGCAGATGGCGCACTTGAACAAGTTTTGTGAAATTTATTGGCGAAACGGATAGATTATTTTGACGAAAACACAGGTTGCTGGATGTCATTTTGGATATTTTGAGGGCAGATTGGAGTCTATTCATAATGCCTTTCAATCTTATCCTTAAAATCCTTCAGAAAGATGCCCGGGAATGGTCTATGCCGGCAGTAAACTGAGCTGGGGCGGTCACATGTACGGTATATAACAGAGGCCGCGCACGGCGCAGATCGCACAGCCATCCTGCCAGCCGGCATACCCACCTCTGCTACATTCTGCGCGACACCTCGGGACTCTGGAGGCGAAGCTGACGCTGCGTACATTTTTAATTGGGGGACCGTCCGTACGGGAGCGTTTGACTTTCGGTAGCGATCAAGGCGGCGGAGGCTCACAGGTGTCTAATTTAACAGCTGTTTTGCGTTAGAGTTGCAAAATACCTGCAGCTCCCGCATCGCCACATCTTGTGCAGAATCCGGTAAGTTTTCCGTTCATAATTAAAAATCCTCATATTTTTAATTCACGACTAACCTAGCCTGACATAAAATATTGAGCGTACTTAGAGAAGTATTGAAATTTTTGTTGCTGTCAGGCACCTGGATCTATAAGTGTCCGGAGGCGCAAAGCGTATAGCTGTATGAAGTACTTCAGCCATTGATGTCAAATTTAGGTTAAGTCCGTTTTCGGACCGCATGTTGATTTAAACATTTGCTAAAACAGCCTGTCGTCACGCATTATCTAATCTTAAAGGTATCTGACATGAACAATACCACAATGATAAGTGGGACCGTTCTAATGCTTTTTGAAGTTTTGGATTATTTTGTAGACAGCATGGGCTGTAGTCGCTGCACCTCACAGCCAATGGCATTGATCTGCCGGATTACCTCAGTTAAATATAAATTACGAAATTGTTTTAAACGCAGCATAACAAAGCAATCAATATACCCGGGGATCCTTTGCGGCTGTATGGGACTTTGTCCTAGACTCCAGTAGAAAGAGTTGCTCGCATGCAGAATTAATTGGTGTGTGCGGTTTTCTGTAATTTACGGAGAATTGCCTCAGGTCGGCGTTTAAACACTCCATTTTTCATTTCGGGTCAGGTTTACTAAAGTGTGACTTTATATACGGGAAAATGTGGGGAGATCTGCGTGCGCGTCCTTCAAGTACCGTGACACGTAGATGTGAAACTTGCGAAGTGTGCTAAAAAAATGATCAGACATCAGATAGGAAATCGCACGTCGTTCGTGAAAAGTTTCAGCATTCGCCCTGAGCTGTTGCTGACGGGTAAATAAACGCACGCTTTTCTCTTACTAGAGCATTTACATTTTTATGAAAACATTTTTAATTGTCACGAATTGGGCTGCAGGCGAATTTATCTTAATTTCTTAAAGTGTTTCGTTGCTTCCGTTTATTATAGGTCCGAGGACGCGTACCGTCATAATTTTTGTATCGACTTTGAGAGAATGTGTTCATCGCCTTGTAATTCAAATAAGGAGCGGAGATGCGGATATCTGGATATAATACGCGTGTGTTACACGTGTGCATAGACATTCGCAATGCCGTATCCACCTAGCTACGCACTAATTAATAATAAGGGGTTAAAATGTTCTCATCTCACTTATTTCGTGTACGAGCCTACTGTGGAATATTTACCAAATGTTAAAAATAGTTGTTATAAAACTTTTGAAACTTTAGGGGGAAAATATCAGCGTTGAGTGTGTGTGTTGGGGGCGTTGTCTGTTTAAGATGTTACATGTAATGTTCATCTTGGATAATAATGTGCAGTAAGTACCGTCTTCAAGCAATGACGATGGTGGATTTAAAATCGGTCTTTAGAGAGTTGGCTATAAAATGCAGAGTAAACTGTAGCTGGCGTCCACTTACACTTAAGAGAGCGTGTGGGCTCCCGATATGTTGACAGGGGAAAGCTACAGGTATTACTACCTTTTAATCAGACGAGGCAGATTTTGGTTATCATTAGACCTATTATTTATGGATTAATCCACTCATCCATTTCAGCATTAACTGCTCGGGGGCTCCCAACGCGCAGTGACGTAAGAGGGGCGCAGAAGCCTGCTGCCGAACTGTATGATTTCACAGCGTAAAAAATGTTCGTATGTTTATAGTGTCCTGTCGGACGCCCTTTGACGCCCACTCGCAGAACGCAAGCCAGACTCGCGGGGGATCTGCCTCGCTCCCGTCTCGCCGGCAAGGGGCGGAGGAGTCTGGCTTAGCGGAACTTTTGTAGAAGTGTTTTTGATGGCTTCCTTTCTGCTCAAAACAACGAGCATAACCATCAAAATGTTGGAGAGTGAGCCCTTTTATTACCATTCATGCTTAGATATAAGATGAGTGGAATTATATTTGTGTATTTCCGGATGCATTCTGTAGTTTAGTATGCTACCCCAAAGTATTTTATTATTATTTTTCACGAGAGAGACGCAAAGCCAGAGCGGCACGTGTGCAGTTGGTTCTGTACCTCTAGGATTGACAGGTGCAACATCAGGAAGGTTCACGTCTCATAACCCTTTACACTATGTGGTCATTCTGAAAGTTGAATCGTCATGCTGAAAGTGAAAATTTCTGTGGTGCCTTGTCCTTTCTCATCATGCCATCGTGCCGGTTTGGGCGCATGTTCTTTGTGGCGCTTTGCAACAACAACAGAAAAAAGAGATCTGGGTTAATAGAAGTAGATGTTGGGTCATCTGCGGTCTAGACACTTGTAGTAACAGGCAAGTGGTGGCAGACTCCCTATGGCAGGAAGTGCCTCGCTTCACGGCCGGATGTGTCATCCCCACCCCCCAGGGGCAGAGTGGTGCATGATGCATCTTTGCGGATGGTAAATTTTGCACAAGGTCTGTTTCTGATGTGGAGCGGGCCGGGGAACTTTATGTCAGCTGAAAACAGAACCGCAAGGCGATTGGTAGGTGCCATTTTGTCATGCCACATGAGTCGCGGTGCTGGGATGGTTCTACGAAGTTGGACCTGTGGTCAGGGTGGGGAGGTCATTAAATAGTGTCACATTTTAAACCCAGATGATGGGCATCAATGTGAAGTTGGTGCACTGTCAGCAAAAGACTACCAATTTGTACCTTTGCTTGTCACTGGGGCTGTACCCTCAAGGGTCTGTCATTTGTACCCAACAGTAGGTAAATGTACCTTTTTTATTGTAATTTTCAGATACAGAAACGGACTCTGAGGAACATCCCCAAAGTACAAACAGCATTAATGTACCATCAGTGGTACAAAAATGTTTCTCACAGTCAATTTCTGTACCTTAAAAGGTACCTTTACCCTTGAGGGTACAGCCCCAGTGACAAGCAAGGGTACAAATTGGTAACTTTTTCCTGACAATGTAAACATTAAAACCACATTGCCTTAGTTCTTCATCTTCCTTGGAACTTGGTTGGATTCTTCTCAGCTCTGATCTGTTGTGAGTCTCTATTTCCTTAGCAATGCTCTTTTTCTTGAACTCCAGAGTGCGGTCTGTGGTAGGAATGCTCTTCCCAGCCTTTGTGCCAGCAGGGAGAGGCTGAAGTTCCTTCCCATAGGGAACGCTCACTGAAATGTGAGGGACGACCTACACCTCCAGGAAAGGGCTGTGCAGTAGCTGCTCTTTGAAACTCTGACTAAAGGCTCGTCAGCGTGGCAGCGATGACCCATCTGTTAGCATTGGCGTCTTGCGCTTTTTGTCATTCTGATGCGGTTCGAGCCCTATTGCCACACCCAGCCGATTTTATTTTGCAGTTATGGGAAGATGGCTGTCAGGCTGGTAGTAAAATCAGCTTGTATGGTATCAGGTGAAGTAACATCCTTAAATATTAAGTAGTTCTGATTTGAATAGAAGGCATCTGCCATGCAGTGGGCTAATGGGGCTGAATGGTAGGTGGATCTGGCATTGCTGAGATGTTCTTTGGTTCAGTGTCAAATAATACCATTGATGTTGCCAGTTTTTTATATGACCCAAAATCACCTGCAACAAAATCCTCCTGAGGAGTGCTCTGCTCTGGCCCAGCCAGCGATGACCAACGGAGTCCTGTTGGTGTAGCTTGGTGACCTCTAGCTCAGGTCAGCTTTACCACATTCCCTTCCTGCTGTAAACAACATGGTTGTGAACACTTACCAAGTGTTGACCAATCACCAGCCAACGCCTACATTCTGCAGCATGGAGAATGGGCACTGGGTGTGGGAAGCAGATGAAAGGACACCAGACTTGGTCATCGTCGGTAGTGCACAGTGGGGATGTGGGTGTCATCAGGTCTTGCCAACACAAAGTTTCACTGTCACAGGGAGGATGTTAGCTAGGGGTTGATGTATTGCTAGTATTTTTGAGCCAGTGTATCAAGTTCCACTTTCCACAACGGCATAAAGTCTTACAGATTTCTGGATGCGTTCTTTGGCTCAAAGTGGCTTCATTGCTTGAGCCTATCCCTTTGACCTTCCTATGGTGTTAGGGTCAGTAGCGACCCGTCTACGAGAGTTTTCTGTTCCTCTTGTTGCGGTTTTGTTTTTTTTCCCTGAAAACCCCGCCCCTTCTTTCAGATACTGTATAAGTTATGATTGAAAGAAATGCTATCAGTTTCAAGCTGATTTCTCCCCCCAAACCTTCTTTCCTCCCTCCTGGCATGAATGACTCGCAGCTCCAAGGCCTGTTGCCGGGAGTCGTAGCAGTAGACACACTTGCCGTTTGTTCCTCCTAAGGCATCTCACCTGATAATGTTGTGGTGCAGCATGATCACTGCTAAGCAACGCCAACAAAACATGGTTTCCATGAAATGCACGTTGAATA
This sequence comes from Cyphomyrus plagiostoma, assembly GCA_019775915.2. Classification (NCBI taxonomy): domain Eukaryota; kingdom Metazoa; phylum Chordata; class Actinopteri; order Osteoglossiformes; family Mormyridae; genus Cyphomyrus; species Cyphomyrus plagiostoma. The sequence continues at coordinate 12,062,687 of JABFEA020000043.1, forward strand.
TGAGCTGTCCGTGTACTTCGAATTAATGGAATGTTTGACTTGAGGAACCGAGCAAATATTGTTACTCTGAAGAGCCCATCAAGATGTCCTCGCAGTACTAATAAAGTAAATTTGAGTGGTGATACTGCTATTCCAGTTTTCAACTAGCAAAATTTAACACTGTGTTTGGTAATTTTTCCTTATTGCCTTTTAAAATAAAATTAGTTTCCACACCAGTCTGAATTATACAACAATTTTAAGTGGGACCATTTTCCTATTTGTAATTATGAATATTAGATTTCTTTGGGTGTTTTATGATGAAATCTGAAATGGTGCTTGGTGTAATTATTTGCTATTAATGTACATGTATTCACGGCAAAACTTAAGCCCTTTTCATGTTTAATCTACACCCTGGATTAATTGGGTGTGTATTTTGGTGTTGCTCTGAGACACAGTGCTAAAATTGCATCTGAGATTTTTCTCAAATGGCAGTAACTGTGAAAGTCATTTTTAAAGTTGGCTGTTTATTGGTGTCTGATCCATCCTGGTCATGGTGGCCGGGGGGCCTGGAGCCTCCCCCAGGCAGCATATGGTACAAGGTTGGATCACACCCTAGACAGGATGCCAGTCCATTGCGGGACTCGTGCACTGAAACTACAGCAGATTTAGTGGTGCCAATTAGCCAACTGCATGTCTTTGGACTGTGAGAGGAATCTGGAATATCCAGAAAAATCCCCGGGCAACATGTGGAGACCATATGAACTCTACGCACACAGAGCAGATCTGAGATTTAAACCCCTAACCCTAGAGGTGTGTGATTAGCATTTGATCAGTGATATATTGAGTGGAGTTTATTGACTAGAGTTTGCTAATATAGACGTGGTTTCCATAGTGACCTCTCCTTTTTCACTCATGTGACTGTAATTTTCATCTTAAATGTACATACGGTGAATGACTCATGTTTGCAGGAGAAACAGTCAGTGGGGAAAATATTACTGGCAAACTCAGGAATTTTGTATTGTTTTACAGGCCATGAAAGCACAGCACTAAACTCTCTCATGGCTAGTAATTAAGCACTGCTAATGACGGAGAGTGCTCTACCTGTGCCAGCAGCTCGTCTGCAAATGACTGGGTGGGTTTCTGCTCCTTGCCCCAAACGCTTGAGGAATGTGCCGACAAGGACACTTCCGGACTGCTGCTCCTAGGCCAGGAGTGATGACATCACTGCCATGTAGATCACCGCAGTCTGATTGGCTATCAGACCTGTGCTTTTTGTCGGGCCCCTGAGAGTTGTGTATTTAGTGGGAATCGAGGTTGTCCTGTGTGGCACTTGAGGCGTTGTGACGGCTGCACATAGACAGTCAGTTTTGTGTCGTTCCTCCTTGTGATAACGGCAAAGCCGTGAGCTAATTCCTCGAAATGGATGTAACCAGCGCTAACTGCAGCTCGCACTGGGGAAATTATATGCTTCGTGTCCAAGAATGTGTTGCTTCGCCGGCTGTCCTCAGGCCTGAAATTGACCTCGCGCTAAATGTCCCTGGTGCCTTGTTTTCAGTCTCTCTTCGTTGCTGAACCAGTACTAAAGATTCTAAATTGCTACCTCCATAACAAACAGCCATTACCATTTGTCTCGCCCTAGCGTTCACGGTAATACTGCGTGGCTAAGTTGTACCCCAGAAAATTTAGATGCCGACCTGCTGTCCTCCTCCGTTCTGGACTGCAGCAGATTTAAGAAAAGGCGAATTCCCCATCTCTTCCATCTTTTGTTTTAGAAACCTCTAGCAGCATCCATTCCCTGCTGTATATTCTGTGATGTTTATGACCCTGACCAAACACCCGCTGTCACTGTAGCGATATGCTATCATGCATGCATCAGCAGATGCATTTTAATCACTTGCTTGGTTTACAGATTAACAAGTTACCTTTTTATAGGTGGAATTTGCTGATGCAGCTTTAATACTTTGCTCGACCGAACAGCACGGGGTCGAGCCCCGGACCTGTAGTTGGCACGTCTGTTGGAAGGCCGTCCCAATTCTTTTTCCATTTAACTAGATAAAGGAATTTGTCCTTTTAGTTTGTCAGATTTTGTCAGCTTCTCATCTGATAAGAGTAACCTGGCCTGTTTTACCTAAGGGAGGGAACTGCATTCCTCAAGATTCATAATATTAATCCCAGCAGAGCTCATTGCTAATAAACTTTTTGGTTTCTTCTAAATGGACTGAATTAGTCTAGTGTACTATATCATATGAACCCAAATATCTTTTGTGGTCAAGCTAGAACTTTCTGCTTGGGATCAAGGTGTATCGATAACTGCTGAACTGGATATTTGACACGTTACTTCTTTAATGACTTAAGAGCCCATGTATTCACTGTTTTGTAGTGCTCTTTATAAGATACCCATAATGCAATGCAAAGCGTACCATATATCCATTTTCCAAACCGCTTATCCTACTGGGTTGCGGGGGGTCCGGAGCCTATCCCGGAAGCAACAGGCACGAGGCAGGGAACAAC
>JABFEA020000043.1:12153362-12170756 GCA_019775915.2 Cyphomyrus plagiostoma
CTTCAGACTCGTGAACCCCCCCCCCCCCCCCCCCAGCTGTGTCTGTTTGCCCTGGTGCATCCCACATATGAATCCCTACTAGGGGCCTACTGGCTCAGGAGGTCTTGAGTGACATACTTCAGCTGGAGATAAGTGGAGGGAGGGAATAGCTCAATATTCCAAATTTCTTCCCATGTATTAAAGACTAATACCTCTGAATGAAGCCCAGGTATTAAATACAGGGCATCAGTTTTTTTTTTTTTTTGTTTTATTTTTTTTTTTACTTTTTAAGATGTTTAAAAATGGTTCTTCCCATGCTGTTATCTACTGACTTCAGACTTGTCCATTTATACATTTGGACCGTCACCAAATTTTCTGTGGATACTCCTTTAAAAAAAGAGCCTTTTCTAAAAGTTAGTTGAGGATGCCTTAGGATATGAAAATGATGTCCTTTAGTATTTCAAGCATTTTCTTTTTTTGGATTGTGCGGTTTGTGTTCTAGTTCGTTAGTATGTCAGCTGAGGCATCCACGAATCAACCTCTTTTAATTTAGTATCTGCTGACATCTGTGACTCATTGTCATTTGACACAATCTGGGAAATTCTGAGTAGTCTCCCTTTCAAGGTAGTGATCTTGAACTGCTGCTGCCTACTTGCTCATGGTGGCTTGCTAAAGTATTAAATTGTGTTTTTGATGCGTGTCTGATTGGTGTGACCCCGGGGCTGGTGTTAAGTCTAAGATGGTTTCTGGTCATTTTTCTCTAGGTGTGACCTGTAGTCTGCCTTCTCTGGTTCTCTTGGAGAGTAGCCTTCTTGGTTGGGGTCTTCTAGTGCTAGATTTGATTGTTGAGAACACTTCGGGAAGGTGGTCTCTGGAAGAACGAGTTGCAGACCAAGGTTACTTTCCTGTATCTTATTTACCCCTTTGTCAGACAGAAACCAGTTTGCTTTGTGCTGGTTCAGTTTACTTTCCTCTTGCAGATTGCAGATGCATAGTCTTCCTTGTGGTAATAGTTGTCAGGACAGCTACTCTGTGCCAGTATAATATGAATGCATTACAAATAGGGGGGGGGGGGGTGAGGGCAAACATTACTAACTTGTTTTATATGTACAGATGTATGGTCAGCCAAATCGGCAGTCCATCTGGCAACTTGCTAAGAATAGATCCAGGTGCTCTGTGGTCAGCATGTTATGTGGTGGATGAATTCTTGCTTTAAAAAGCCATTGCATAAGAAGACCTCGATCATTCCTCGCACTGGGAGAGAAATTAATTAAGGAGGTATTTTTATGTCTTTTCAGCGAAGTTTGAAGCAGAATGTGGGTCAGTGACATCTGCTGTGCTACTAGTTTTTGGAGGCTTGTAGGCCTAGTTGTCTTGCCTCGTAGCCTGAGTAAAGGCCCCTGCCTTGCTGTTTGAGGTACACGGGGCTATTTAATTCGTACTGGTCTATTTTTGCACTGTGCCCTTTCCAATGTAATTGCCTCGAAGCACATGACAGCAGTCGCGTAACAACAAACAACGCTGAGTGACACGCAACAGTGGAGTATTGCCTTGTGACACTATCTGGGGTGTGACCAACACTGGCAACATCCTCCCTGCCCTTCTGATGCATCTTCTCTGCTGTCGTTGGAGAAGTTAGGTGGCGTGATTGTTAAAGGCTGGGACGTCCCCTAGCCTATTGTTGTTCTACCCTTTGTCAACACTGAACAGTGAAACTCAGTTGCCATCTTGTGAGGCATCTGTGACGTAATGACTGCGTCTCGCCTTTTCAGTAATCTTGTTTTCTCTGCTATGTACGTCGTCTCTGCACTGCCATAGCACATCTTCTTCATCCAGAACAACTTCTACCTTAATGTTCATTTTAAGCTGAACTCTGCTCAATAGACTGTAAGGTTAAGATCAAGGAGCAGGTTTTATTTCCCAGTCTAATACACAGTAGTGTAGGATGAAATTAGACTTGATATGGAAGTGAAAGAAATTGCATTGTAGTCATACCTTTTGTCAGCTGAAGCCTTTTTGTCTGTCTTCTGAGAAGTACAACCAGTTCCAACAAAGAATTTGTTTTAGCTGAATGGGGTCATTGTTTGGGGGTGTCTAGCTGGTGAGCTTGTGCCCAGGTGTGAGAGGAGCAAGACTCATATCAGAATACAGCCCGCGTAGCAAACTTGTGACAGATTTGCAGGCTTGTATTCTAGGGGATCCAGCTGATACACTGGTTAATTGTTCCCATGTAAGAAAGGTGGGGGGGTGGTGGGAATTCTGTGTACGGTTTTGCGTGGGGCAAAAGCTTTTACTAAAATTGTCTTCCATCTATTTTAATCAGTTGTCAGAAGGATGTTGATTTTCCTGCAACTAGAAAGTATTGCTACTTGATTGCATGTGGGCTTACTATCTGTTTTTGGGAGGGGAAGAGGCAGGCTCATCTTCACACATGGAGCACACTTTCTATATATATTTAATCTTGTATTCTTCACACATTAATGCAGCAGAGCATTTTACAGTGAGTCACGTTTCTTTTCAAGGATGCTATAGCAGGACCTTAATGTTGATCTCTGTCCTTAACTGTTCTTACCTGTTGTATGGGAAGGCATGTGAGGTTCACAGATTCACTTTGTGGGTAGGTTATTTTCTTTTTCATGATAAAAAGGCTGTTGGGTCCCTCCTAGTAACTTTCAAATTAGACCGTGTCCATCACCCAGATGTTGGTGCTGATGCTGCTGGGTTGTTTTAGACTTCATTCTGGGTAGTGTGTGTTGGCTTTTCATTAGGATATGGATGGGTTTGGCCTTATGGCCTGTTTGCTGTTTGCCAAGGAGAAGCTATCGGATAGTGATTAATGCTTATGGGTTTGACCTACCAGTGTTCCTGGTAAAGTGAGTTGTAGGTAAGCATATATCCCCCATCTCTGCATTATGCTGTGATGTGGTGTCAGGTGTAGACCCCTGTTCCTTCATACCCATTATGCTTTTTAAAGGAGCAGGAGTTGGCTGACTGCCCGTCACATGCCTCCTCATCTCCATATTTCATGGGCTTTTTGCTGTGACCATAAATATATATTGATACCCTGACATGGAATTTGATAGGCTTTCGTGCAATTTAATATGCCAGTAATGTGATCTTACTGGAATTCCATCCAAGGTGTACCCCAGCTTTGTGCCCCGTGTTGCTTGAGTTGGAAAGAAGTCAACTTTGCTGCAGTTGAAGTAAATAACAAAGTTGACTTTTTGTACGAGGATTGATTCCTAAAATAAAATTTTGCCGCTGAGGGCATTTGTATAAAAAAAATGTTGTGCTTTTGTTTCCGTAACCCCTGGCTCTCACAGCCATGCGTTCACTTGGATGTTTCAGCAGGGAGTGTCCCCATTACATCTTATCAATGTTCCTGGGTTGGGTATGGATACCAGAGCCAGAAGCGTTCCCTCGGTTTGTTATTCTTTAAGATGGCGTCATGAAATCCCCCCCTACTTACATTTAACCCATTTAACAAAGATTTTGATCTTTTAATATGTTTGTATGTGTTGTGGTGTGGCTGTTTTTGTGCCGAAAAAGGAATGTCTTGTTTGTCCTTTTTCCTCCTGCTGTTTTCAGTGCACTGTCGCTGATGGGTGCTCTTTCCGAAAGAATGACAACCAGAGGCTTTGCATATCTGCTGCTTCCTTAAGAAGTCTATTTAAAGCATGTTTTTCATAAAATCATTTGGTCCATTGACTCATGAAATGACTTGGGTCGGACTGTGTTAAATCCATATTAGCACAGCCCGTTGGGGTTGGGGTGCCCAGGTCGGGTGTAAGCACTGGCATTTCGGGAACAAAAGGCAAAAATGCCATCGTGGGCCTTTTCCAAATCATCTGCATAGTGTATCACGAGGTTGGAAAGCATGTAAATGGGAGGCAGTCTCCTACACTGTAACCTGAAGCTTCATCACCGCATGACAAACCATGCCCGGCCTGTACGTTGCACGCATGCGCAGGTGAGCTGCTCTTAGTGCAGCCAATGTCCCATCTGCACCACAGCATGAGGGAGGAGTCTGCCAACTGCTACTGACCGTACCTGCATTGTAGGCTCACTAGTCATGATCTCGGCGGCAGGTGCTGAGGATGTCCCTTGTTATTAGCAACACTCTTCCCGGGTTGCCAGGTGTCATTCAGTGTGTTGGCACATCCTGTATATAGTTTACTGTACCCTTATTGTACATTTTCCATATCTTGCAGCCTAATGTTTCTCTTCCATAAGTAACATTGTAACTTCTTTCAGTATTTCCTAGTTCTCTCATGGTCCATTTCTTATGTATTTCATATGTCTGCCACCCAGCATAGCTGATTTAATAAGGTTTGATTATGAGTTTCATTTGGTGGCCTGGTGCTGAAATTGAATGAATATGTGGAATGGCTGTGCTTACCGGAGGTGAGGGTTTGGAGCTGCACTTTCGCTGTGACTGTCCAGGTGGTTTTAAGGCTGATGGATGTGTTTCTCGTCTTTGACGCAGTGGAAACTCTGTCTGGGGTTTCCTCACCCCTCCCAAATTTTAATTTTGACGTGAGCTGTAGTGAGTGTGTCTGTGTCTCTCTCTTCTCCGTCTGTCTCTCTCTCTTGTGTGTGTGTGTGTGTGTGTGTGTGTGTGTGTGTGTGTGTGTGTGTGTGTGTGTGTGTGTGTGTGTGTGTAATCGTATAGGAGGATTACACAGACTTGGCATTGCTGGATTTCGATGCTGTCTCTGTTTGCATAAAGTTCCAAACTCTTATGGACTTCGGTGTGCAAGGAAGAATGGCACATCACATCCCCGCTTTGTAAACCACCTTGTCACTCCAGTCCTTGTATGTCCCTATTCATGTTTCTATTGTAAATCAACTGAATGGGATGTCTTTCAATGCTGATGGGGGGGGGGAACAGGTTGGGCAGGACAGGCAAAATGGTTTTGGGGCCGTGACTGTCCCTCCCAGTAAAACTGCATGGTTTCGTCTTTCTCCAAATATGAGAACCAGTTTGCGTGCTTCTCAGAATCCTCTGTCGGCCCCAGATAGCAGGTGGTTTATGAAATGAGATTCGGTCATTTTTGCTTTTCTCCTGTGGTCTGCACCCAAATTCACTCTGTTAGGCTAATGAGGGTGTTCATGCAATTAACCTTATTTTAAGCAGAATACGATCTTCACTTCTCCTTTTCAGTTTATTTGTACTTGGTCAAGTCGCAGAAAGAAGATTAACTAACCGAATCATCCTGAACCAGTCATGTGAAATAAGGAAATGTAAATAAGGAAAATGATTATACTACACCGAAAGTGTGTTTCAAGTGTGTAGTCAATCTCAAATGTTTGTGTGGAGTAATTCATATTTCTGCTCTGTCTGAATGCAACCCTATTTGAGTGTCCTTCGCCTTTTGATTGGTTCAGCTGCAATCAGTATGCATGTGACTTTCTCCCTGTGCTCAGCTGTCAGTGACCGTGTCCAAGGTCAGGCCTGGAGAACAGGTGCATTGCTAGCTGATGTCATCCTGTTCATCTGGATTTTGTCTTTGTCCCTGACACCAGCAGTTTTGGGAATTTTAAGCTATGTGTTGTAAACGGAGTGCTCTTTTTGCCATAATCAGTTTTCTGGCCTATCACTGGCCTATAGAAAAATGGATTCTTAAACATTGAGCTGTGAGTTACAGTAGCAGTTATTGTAGGAAAATGTTTCTGGAGTTGTTACTTCAAAGAAATCGATGGGAAATTTTGGGAATAATAGCATAAAGGGATTAATTTAATGCTAAACTGATTGGTTTTGTATTATATCATCTATTTTTCTATCACATAAATTCACTTTCCAGTTTTTTTTTGTCCCTTGGTAATTTGTGTGATCCTCTCAGTGCTGCCTCTAATGGCAGATTGCATTTCTTTATAATAACAGCTTTAGGATAATTATAAGGTGATTCGCAATCAAATTTACGCCATTCCATTAGCATTTGTAAGCCTTGTCCAAACTCCCAGCCCAGAGAGTAGCATGGGCCAGAGTTTTTGTGGTTTTGCGACATGCGCCCTGTTCCGTATGTCACCATTTAGTCTACCTCGACGTATTTTCTATGCACTGTGTTATTTGTTAAAGAGCTTGTTACTCAAAATGAATACTTGTTTTAGAGTCAATCTCTACCACTGGTTGTTGGTATTGTGTACATTGTGGTCTGTAGCCAGGGAGAGTGGGCATGGGGGTGCAGGCTGCTCTTCACAGGTGAGTGATGCCTGAAATTCTCAGGTCAGACAGGCAAGGCGTAGAGCTGCATTTATATGACCGTATTGGCAGAAGCAAAATAATCCAAGATGTCTTCGTGTGCCCCGATTAAATATACTTGGTATAGGTAATGAATGATAGAATTTCTGTATAAACACTAATTTTAAATCTCCTCTTATTTCTGTTTTTATATCCTGTTTTGATTTCTTGCTGTAAATTGTTTGCCACACCATAGCCATTGTTGATTTGACACTAATCTGAACCCCACCACCAGCACAGAATTGCTATATGAAATGTGTAATTTGTTTTCGTCATCTGTTTTTCTGTACGAAAAATTTCATGCTAATTGTTTTCTTGTTTTAGGTGGTTCAAGCTGGTGGACAAAAATGGGAAGGCTGATAAGGACCGAGGAGAAGTTCTACTGGACATCCAGTTCATGAGGAACAACATCACGGCCAGCATGTTTGATCTGTCCATGCAGGAGAAGCCACGTTCGCATATTGGGAAGCTGAAGGACAAGATCCGCGGCAAGAAGAGTGGCTTCTCTGACTCCGCATCTGCCATAGTGCCCTCAGTCTCACAGGTGATGACTGACAGCGAGGAAGATGGTGATGCCCATGCAGAACCTTCCGGACCAAAGAAGAAGTCCAAGATAAAATCTTTGTTCGGCCCAAAGTCCAATTTGCAGCGCAACGTCTCCCAGTCAATGTCCACATTGGGTACTCTTCCTGAACAGAACTCTGCTCTCAGTGGTAGCCGTTCATCTGGCCTGAATATTGACTCCCCAGAAGGTGAGAAGGGCCTTCCATGATGGCTGTTCCAGCCCAGATGTTCTCCCTGTATGTATCTGACAGATGTTATGTACTGTTTCTTGCAGCCAAGAAGAAATTCAAGTTCTTGACCCACAAACGCACAGACAGCTCTGACAGCAGGACGTCACTGGGCCCCTTCTCTCTGCTGAATCGCTCCAAGCAGAATGTTGTGGAGCAGTCTGGTGTCTGTATCAATGGCAGCCATGTTTACACTGAAGAGACGGAGCCCAAAAGTTCCACACTCAGTTTGCCCAACTCCAATCAAGGTTCTGCAGAAGATGTGCGCCCCGTCCTTGGCAGGAACCCCTCAGATGTGTCTGTGGACTCCCTCAAGGGCTTAAGCCTTCCCTCGTACAGAGCAGAGTCCAGACAGAAGACCCAGCTAGAAGAAGACCGTCAACAGGCTGAGAGGGTACAAGAGGAGCGTGCTCAGTTAGAGGAACAGCAGCGGAGACGGGAAGAGCAGGACAAGAGGAAACTGGAAGAGGAAAGAAGGAAACTGGAAGAGCAGCAGCAGAAGAAGCAAGAGGAGGAGGAGAGGAGGAAGCAGGAGGAGGTCAGGCGAGCTGAGGAGCGCAGGCGGCAGGAGGATGAAAAGAAATCTGTGGAAGCCAGCAACAGAGAAGAGCCCACGGTGACTGACAGGCTGTCATCTTTGTTTGGCATCGGGCGAAAGAAGGAAGAGCATCCTGCTGCATCCCAGGAAGAAAAACATGGTGTCGAAGATCCCCCACCTCCAGGCTCAACCAATCGATTTGAAGAGATACCACTTAGTCCGGAGCCCCCAAACCCCTTTGGGGAGAGCTCTCAGCAAGCCTCGCAAAGCCTCCAGACCTCCACAGGCTTCCCAAACCGCACAGCCAAGGTGTTTCCAGTCAAGCCAAGGTCAGTGGCAGGGCTTTTTTTCTCTACCTGTCGCATTTCAAATCCACCTGCTGCAGGGTCAGTAGTATGAGCTGTCAGTTTCTGTTGAAAGTGTTAGAGAAGAGCCAGTTGCTTCATGTGGTCAAATTCAGCCCTCGCCGGGTTTGCTCCATCATGGCTGGGATACAGTGTGCACCAGTGACGAAGGCATCAGGTACTACTGACCATTGATGTTTTCTAAGGTTCTCTTCTTCCTCCCTTTCACTGTTTTGATGTATTTGGGTTCTAGATGGCATGTATTGACGTACGTAGATGAATATTTTCCAAATGGAGGATTGAAAATAAAAAAGAAATCCAATATTATTTATTTATCTTATAGATGTTTATTGGTTGCTAATCAGGTAAATCAGGATACAATATTTCTTGCTATAAGCCATCTAGAACCCATTCTAAATGATACAAAACTAAAAATATGGTTCTGTTGGTGGTTCAACAAAATATACCTTGATCCCTGGCATCTTCTATAAGCCTGCTCTACTGTATGGAAAATCTTTCTGGTGGGATTGGATGTTACCCTCTAATCTAAAACAGTGACACATCCATCCAAAGTAAAACATTAACTGAAAATATGGGACATTGCATATCATTGTGTTTGTGTGTGTTGCCAAAGCTTATGTTTGAGAATTTCTCCCTATACTGTTAGTGGCATTTATGCTGGTGGAGTTTTTCAGAAATATCTTTTCAACCATATAAAATTTAAAATTGCTTCTGGGACTCTGATCTCTTAAATATTTCCAATAGTTTGGGGAGGTATGTAATCTACTTGATATGCATTGTTCTAATTGTGGTCTACTTGTATGGCAAATTTGGCCTTTTGATTGATAGTTCCTGCTTGCAAATTTAGTGGGTGTGTTCACTGCGGTGGTATGGTGTCAGACAGGTTGTGTAGCAGTGAGAAACTTGTTTGTAGTCACTAAGAGGTGGTGTATGCGTGGGTCAGTGCAAGTCTGCTCCTTTTGAAGGGATTTGTTTTGATGTTCTTTGTGAAATGAACTTATGAACACTGCTATGTTCTAATGGTGAGTGAGACCTGATGCTTCTGTTATAAGGGGTTTTTGTATGAGAGCTGAGGAACAGTTTCTTACCGAATGTGAGGCAAGCTTAGGGGTGCACCGAGTATTGCTTTGCTCTTTGGCTGGCATCTACTTGAAATGCATGGAATGTTTCGGCGCTATGAAAAGTTATAGAATCTTGCAAATAGCAAGATTCAACAGAAGTGTTCTAATTTCTTATTCTAGGAGCTGTACTATGTTATCAAAGGATTATTGTACTAAATTGTTTTTGCAATGCAGTTGTGGTCTTTGTAGAGATTTAACGAAAAGTACATAAGGAAGTCTTGTTTGGGGTATGACGTGTTTATGGGTCATGCTTATTTCAATTATTTTAAAATGTATTAACTTTTGAATCCAGAGGCTACTGATTTGTAGCTTTGCTAGTCTACATATTATGCTTTTGGTTTATGATGCTTCAGATGCTCAGTGCCCTGATGGGTCATGCTGTTTTGGAAAGGCTAACTTACGATCTGAGTTTGTGTTTTTTACTTCCTGGCAGATTTGTTGCTGAAAGTATTCAGGGCACGCCCCCTTCCCCATCAGCAGACCCCTACATCGAGTCCCATCTTCCCTCCTCATCCACCCCTAACTCCACCAACCCTACTCTCCCCTCTGAATCCTCTGACATGTTTTCCACCCTGCACTCCTCCCTTGCTCCTCCAAATGCCAGGAGAGGTTCGTCTGATTCTCTCAGCAGCATTAATGAGATCCTGGACTCTGAGTCCCACAGAACTTCCACCAGCCAAAAATGGCAAGCTCCTCTCCCCGCAGGTGAAAAGGCCTCTGCAAAACATGAGGTTTCCCCATCTGTGTATAGTGACAGATCTCAAAGCATAGAGGCCGGAAAACCTAAAGCTGCCCCAAGAAGCCTGTCTTCTAAAACGGCTGCTACAAGTGGGTTTTTAAACCCTATTGCAGAAGTTTCTGATTGTAAAGAAAAAGAATCCTCTGCGTTCCAAAGTGACAAACGACCACCCCTCCCATTTCCAGATTATGATGAGCTTTTCCCAAAGCGAAGACATGGCATTCAGGGACAGGTTAAGTGGGACAAGGTGATTTCAGAGGTCAATCTGAAGCAGAAAATGAATAGAGCTGATATTGACCAGAATGAAATGAGTGTAGATGGGCCTGACTTGAATAGTGGGAGCATACAAGTGCAGGATGAGAGAACTGACATTTTTAGTAGGATGACAGAAAATCAGGACCAAGAAGAACCATTTCCAGTGTGGAAGAGGACATCAATAACTAATAAACGGCCAGTTGTCCCTCCTAAGCCCAAACTTGTAACTCTCTCACCAGCTGAGATTTCTAAAAAGTCTGGTTCAATAACCAAAATACCAAACCGATTTGCATCCAGAGTCTTTTTGACAGCAACGCCGAAGGTCCAAAACACTGATGCCCCACAGGCAAAGTCCCATATTCTTCTGGACTATGAGACGAAGGTGCAGAACACTGAGGCTGGTAAAGGCAAAGACAGCTCGCCAAAGGACTTGCAGAATTCCACAACAGTGGTCAACAAGGATGTTGAATCTCAAAGTGACACCAAAACACCTTTTAAAAGTTCTAAAGATAGTCCTCCTGTCAAACCTAGACAAAGTTCTCTGAATAAAGCTCCAAACAGAAATGCCTCAAATCAAGAAACTATTGGCTCAGTGGTGATCCAGAAACTACAAAATGAGGCTAAAGACACTAAGGTACTAGAGAAGGTATCTGGAACTGAGGAAATCAATGACGTATTCATGACTACAAATAATGCAGACCTGTTTTCTGGTAGCACTTTTCTGAAGACCCTCACTGTGACAAAGCCAGATTTTAAAGAAAAAGCTGTCGAGAACTATCCTGTTAAAGAGCAGGTAGTAGAACTGGACTCATCCCCAAATGATTTATTCCTTTCTAAGGATCCAGTTTTCGTCAAGGATGCTGAATCTCAGGGTGACGCCAAAACACCTGTCAAGAGTACCAACGACAGTCCTCTTGTCAAACCCAGACAAAGTTCTCTTAAAGCTCCAATCAGAACCATCCCAGTTCAGGAAAAGCTTGGCCCAATGGTGAACCAGAAGCCCCAAGAAGAAGCTAAGGACACTCCGATGCTAGAGGAAGTACCTGGAAGCGCAGAAGTCAATGAAGTATTCATGACTACAAATAATGCAGACCTGTTTTCTGGTAGCATTTTTCTGAAGACCCTCACTGTGACAAAGCCGGATTTTGAAGAAAAAGCTGTTCAGTCCCCTGCTAAACAGCTGGTATTTGAACCAGACCCATTCCCGAATAACTCATTCCTTTCTAAGGATCTGGTGGTGGACAAGAGTGCTGAATCTCAGGGTGACACCCAAACACCTGTCAAGAGTATCAAAGAGAGTCCTTCTATCAAACCCAGACAAAGTTCTCTTAAAGCTCCAATCGGAACCGTCCCAGTTCAGGAAAAGCTTGGCTCAATGGTGACCCAGAAACCACAAAATGAAGCTAAGCACTCTCAAATACTAGAGAAGGTGTCAGGCAATGAAGAAATCAACGAAGAATTCACAACTATGACAAAAGGCACGGACTTGTTTTCTGATGACACATTAGTCTTCACAAATATGCTGAAGGCAGGTTGTGAAGAAAAAGCTGAAGAGTCACCTGCTAAATGGCAAATAGTTGAACCAGACCCATTCCCAAATGATATATTCCTCTCTAAGGATCCCTGGGCCTTACCACTGGAGTCAAAGAATAAGTCTGAGCAAATAATGTCTGAGGAAGACTTGGAAAAAATATTTTCTAGCAACATAGTTGACCCATTTACAGGTGTTGTTCATAATGAGTCTGCTAAATTTCCTGAACCTAACATTGAGACGACTGGGAAAACTAATGCTGAACCGAGTTCTGGTGCCCAAAGCCATTCTTTTACAAAGAAAAAGGCTCCACCAGTACCTGTAAATGCAGCTAATGTAGACAAAATTACTACAACAGCGCATCTGTTCAAACACAAACATAAGGTGACTATGAGTACAGGGGAACCAAAGATGGAAACTCGTATCCAAAATCTAGACAGTCCAGCCAAGAGAGAGAGTGCCGTTTTCCAGAGCAAAAAAACACTGGTGGCCGCTGACCCCATTCCCTCAGCTTCTTCCCCTGTGTTCTCCTCTCTGACTTCCCCTGAGCCCCAAATGTCTGCAACAGAAGAGGGCACTGCTCAGCATGGTGTCACCTCTGGTGGGAAAACCCTACTGCGGGCCTGGGTAACGCCCTCCGAGTCACAGTCAGTCTCTGTCCAGAATAGCAGCGGAGGTGGAGCAATAGGGAAAATGGGCGAGCCAGCCTCGAGCCTACGCAGGTGAGACAATCTCTGACCCTTGAGTTTTGTCTTGCCTGTGGAGCAACTTCCTTTTTGAGTTATCTGGAGTGTTAGCAGGTGGCCGCTGTATCTGCATTATCTGAATGTGCAGTGTACAAGGATTCTGTAATGGCTGTGTTTTGATTTAAGGAGGGGTATTGGTGGCTTTATTTTCAGTCTTTTCCTCCCTGAGTCCAAAGCTTCCAATTTCATCCAAAGACCAACTATATGGAATCAAACTTCAGGCAATTTTTTTTTTATGTAAAGCTCTAAGTTTCTAAAATCTGAAGCTGACAATCAGCTTTATTCTTTGATTTATAATTCTGCTTGATAGTCAACAGAATGCCAACCAGCTCTTCTGAATTGTGTGGGTTCACTTCTATATGGCCTCATTTAGCTGTTAAAGCGCAATTCATATAGATGTGGAAAGAGCTGTTTTGTGTGTGTCAAAGTAATTCTAAGAAGTCACCCAACAATGCTAAAGTACGTGTAAGTACTTTGTAAGCTGAGGTTTGTGGTCCTTAGCAGTCCTTGAGTCCCCCACCCTTCTCTCTTAACTAGGAATCTTAGCATTACTTTTGAGTCCTCTACTTGGAGTTGGCAGTGCTCTTCAAGCTTGGGTTTAATCTTGTTGCTTGGGAACACTGGAGTAGACTTGCACTGTATGTTGTCATGACGATTGTCAACTACCCTCAGCTTGGAAAGAAATGAACCTGCTGTGCTACAGGAAGGCATTTAGAATCTTGTTGTTCCATTTTCTGTTTCACATTTAAGTTTAAATTATGTTGCCAATTTTGGGGTGTTCCCAAATAATTTGTATGTTTCTGTACAATCCTCCGTTTCTTGTTATGCAGGATCTACTTAAGATGATGTAGAAACTTCAATTCACACTATCCAGCCTTTGCAATAGTTTCCACAAGTTTCAGGGCCGCTTGGCAAAACACACAGATGTATATGGTAAACTTAGCATGTGGCATGAATCATAAATTTTCAATAAGTTTTATCCATAAAGTTTTGAGAATACCAATCACCAGCCTGTAGTTTCAACAAGCTTGGAACTACAAACTTGTATTTGTGCTCGTGGTTAACTTGATATGGTTGGTTTGGTTGCATCATGTACACTGACTCTGTTGGGAGAAAAATGTGATTAATGTTGCTTGCTTCACCCTTTGTTAGTTTCTTGTTAATTTGAACCCGCAAATCCGGTTTGTCTTCTCAGGCCACACCCTGTAAAGCCCTTGGGCTCTGAGAGCCTGATCTCCACAAGCACTCTGCAAGGGCAAGACAGCAGGCCTACCGAGACCCATGAGCCGATTCTGAGAAAGGCTAAGGTATTTGGTCACACATCTGCCTTGGGTACCAGACCATGCCCCTTTGAAATTTTAATCTTAGGAAAGGCTTAGCAGTGTGTGTCTGGATCAGAGAAATCTACGTGAGTATGTAGATTCACAATTCTCCGAAAAAGTAGACACTCTTCACTAATGCATGTAAGCTGGGGTGTTAAGGAATGCACTCATGTTCTATATTCAGCCAGTTATTTATGTGGGATTTGTTTCAGAATTTGGCGTTTTATTTAACTTTTGAGCAATGATCTTTTCTTTGCGGGCATCTCACTGTTGTAGCCTCCAGTTTCAGTTAAATGGTCCATTTTCCAGGTGACCACCTCTGAGAGTGGACCCTACTCTCAGCTAACCCAGGAGGAACTGATCACTCTTGTGGTGAAGCAGCAGGCTGAGATCAGCAAAAAGGATGCGAAGATCTTGGAACTGGAGGAGTACATCGACAACCTTCTCGTTCGAGTCATCGATGAGAAGCCTAGCATCTTGATGTCCATGCCAACCTCCAAAAAGGCTTTCTAGTAGCTGTAGTGAAAAGGGTGGGGGGGGAAAAGGGGCTTCCACTAAATCCATCACTGCTATGCATCAGGGCGTCTGGTCCTTCCCTTGATGTTTGTAACAGTCCCTCGTTTCCCACTACAGGTCTGTCTCGGAACGTGCACTTTATCATAGGGAGAGATGGTTTTGCTGACTCTAAATGGTGTTAAATGAAGGAGGAACTAAAATGCTGATGAAGGTAACAGGTGGTGTTCCGTCACTACGGAAGTGAATGAAGCAGTGAGGCAGAGCTGCTCTGTTACATACCTCTTCAAACCTGCGCTGCGCATCAGCCGACACCAGAAAACGGGCGTCGATGTACTGTGATGTCATTCTGACGTATCGACTTTGAAGGTGCCGAACATTCCTCCAGCATTACAGTGACACCTTAGGTCGTGAGGTTCCGAAAGGTTGTCATGCTGCACACTCATGGCATTTCTTTTATTCTTTTAAACTTCTGAAGGACTCTGACGCAGTGTCTTCTCACTTTATATGCTGTAATGAAATCATTAAGCTGCTATGCGATCTTAAATCACTTTAAACGTATGAGGTGTCTTAAATCACTTTAAATACAGATTAGCGTTGTAAATGAGTTATTGATCTTGGGTGCTGTTCTGATTCTGAAGATTATCCTGTTCGTCTACTTTGAGTCTGCGTAGTGCGCGAGAACTGAACTTAAGTAGATTAATTTTGCTACACATAGTAACACATGGTGGTGTCATGGGCAGTCATTAGCCTTGGGGTTTCTTAGATTAATTGTATTCCACACTGTATTTATCCAGCAGTTTAGGATGAATGTATTTAACACTTGTATCCCTAGCTTGAGTGCGTTATAGAGTTTTCCCTTGTGGTCGTGCAAGGTATGACAGCTGTTTTTACCCATGAGTCTATCAAAATCATGCTTGTTGATGTCCCCTGTTGCCACCAATGAATTGCGTAGCGGGATGGTGAGTAGGATGTCTGTCATTACCCCTCCCACCCTGTGCTTTTGAGTAATTAAAAGTGACACTAAGAGAATGAAGGATGTTGACCAGTAACCTGAAAGTCTCTCAGATTTTCATGTGACTTGTCATTTTGGTGGAGCTACCTTGAGAAGGATCAGGCTGTTAGCTAAGCTTTAATTTATTGAAGGTCAGTTATCTACAAGTCTCTTGTTTGTACTCTTCTAAATGAAAATTCTAATTTTTAAATGCTATGGTGTTTTGTACAGTTAAGGTTTGGAATAGCTGTAGGGCGAAACTGAGTTAGAAGGCGGTACGTCTCACGCATATACACACCGCTGTCCTCTTAATCAGCAATACACACCTTACCATGTCCCCTGACACTTCCTGATTCCCTTGAATCAAATATGGTAGTGCTTCAACAGTCAGCCCACACTGGCTTGAATTTTCAATGACTCAATTGTCGCAAAAACTGGGGTTGACATTTTTATATCGAATAAATTTTGATTTTTATCTGCTGCTGTATGTTTCAGGGTTTAAATCTCACTCTGCATTTGGTTGTTTTAAACAGTTTGTCCACCGTGGTGTGCCTTATGGAAGCTTGTCATAGCAATAAGGACATCAAAACTTTTTTTTTTTTCCCCCTTAAACACCTGTGCCTTGGTATTGGCTACTTTTCCTTTCTCATTGGCTGTTTGGATTTTCTTTAAGGAGACCAATTCCTTCTATGTCCAAAGGCTTATGAGACAAATTTCCCTGGGCGATTGTGTTGCATTGAAGCAATTTTCCTTCTGATTTTAATGATTTGTAAGTATTCTAAAGTTTTTTTTTTTTTTTTTTTCTTTTTCCCTTCACTGCTGGAATTGCAGTTGCGCTTTGCTGTCTTAATTTACAGCCATAAATATTTGTAAACCACATTAAAACTGGCTCTTCCATTTAAAACGAATAAAACTATATTGCAAAAGATCTGTTTTTCTTAACTAATTTTTTGTTGCTTCAATCTGTCCTTGTCATTTCCATTCACCCACCTCCCAACCTTGTCCAATAGAAGGTGCCAATAAGCAAGGACACCCAGGATGGTGTCGCAGCTCGAATTGTATGTTGGGTTTTTTAAATATTTTTTTTTAACTTGTTTACTAAATCCAGTAAGACTTGGTCCTCAGTCATCTTTGCTGTATTGCCCTACTTTTCCTCTCCTGAAAGTTCAATTATGTGTAGCAAAGTTACATTACGCAAAGTACTTCTTTCCCTGGGGTGGTGCTGTCGGTCCAGGACTCGTTTCCATTTCTGTATTTGTGGTGCAGTTTTTAGAATTTTCAGAACCTTGCTTAGGGATATGTTGTACTAGTCCTAAAACTCTTAACTGTAATACAATGGAAGTCCAACTTTCTGCTCTAATTACATTTTCCTCAAAGATTTTTTTTAAACTCCTCCTCCTTTCCTTCTTCTACCTGTTGGACTTTTAGAGCTGTTGCCTCTGACTCTCGTTAAGAATTTGTGAAGTGTCATTCTGCCCGTTGCTGATTATTTCCTCCCAGTTCCGAAGTTACTTCATCATGCTGCCTGGCAGTTACAGGCAATCTCTTATCGTTACCGTCACAAAGTATTTCCCTTGGATGGCTGTTTGCCTGTCTTTTGTAGTCTGTTTATGAAGCTGTATGGAAGGCCAGATCCAGAAGAGAAGCATTTTAAGTGTGTGATAGCAAAGCATTAAAGTGCCTAAACTGTAAAGTAGTTAACAAGTGGGCTTTTTTTCTATGCTACACAGAGACCACAGTTTTATTACTTAGGTTAGCATGAAAAAGTATTTTATTTGAGGTTAACTGCTCGTGGGGGGGACACAAGTTTGTTTCAAGTTAGGATCTTATGTAAGAGTGATACTCAACCCATGGGTTGCGAGGAAATGTAAGCATTTTGAAATTGGCAAGCTTCTGTGCCGATCCACGATCAGATTCCCCAGCCCCAATCCTAGAATTAAGCAATTCAAAAGTGTCTTGGTTCTGCAAATGCTTGGAGCAAAACTAGTTAACACTCAAGCCGAACTAGAGATGTTTGGATTTGCCAGTATATTTTGAATTAATCAGATTGGTGCGATAGACAGTGATTGATGTAAATTGCAGAGTGACTGCGTGCTTGACCATGGTGTTATTTTAAACCAATACCTGACAAAGGGTGTAGGGCTGCATCTAACGATTATCTTGATAATCGATTAACCTGTTTATTGTCGTCGTCGGGGGGGGGGGGGGGGGGGGGGGGGGGGGGGGGGGGGGGGGGGGGGGGGGGGGGGGGGGGGGGGG
>JABFEA020000043.1:12170856-12190783 GCA_019775915.2 Cyphomyrus plagiostoma
TATATGTACGTATTTTAAGTGCTGCACAGGTTCAAGTGTGCAGTTAGAAAGTCAGTGACAGATGCCATTATTAATCGGGGAGCGACAAAAACCAGTTCGATTTCCAGCATTTCTTAACCCAAACTGTCTATGTACACCTTGTTTCCAGGAACTCGCACTCGGAAACTTTTTTTTTTTTTTTTTTTATGAAGTGCAGCCAGCATGGCGCTTTAGGTAATGTATTCAGTACTCCAGTTTTTTAATGTAAAATCACAGACTACGGCTACTAAGAATATTATTAAATAATTCTATAATGTTGATACACATGTGACGGGGGGAGAGAGCACGCGAGCGAGAGTGTCTGCATTTGTTACGGGCAAACAAAGTATGCAGACACGTGTCAACACAATCGGCTGTTAAGAAATCTTTCCCGGACAACCACGACTTCATTTGTGTTCATGTGCGCACGTGTGCTTGTGCGAAGGGGCGGGGCTATATCTGCACAGCAGTAAAAACGGTGTCCTTAACATTAGTGATCTCAAAAAAGGTGAGTAAACTGTGTTTATTCATTTACCCTCCACTACACCACTGAATGATTTGCGTTAATTAATCTGAATAATTGCATAAAATAATCCAACAACGTCACAATACACCAGTGTCTCGCCGACATAATTTCAGCTAATTATCGTCAAATACTACCGTTTCTGGCAGAATTAAAACAAGACTCTGCTGTGTCCGCCTCCGCCATTTTTCAATTTTCTTTTCAATTCTTCCAGAATTCATCACGCAGGATACTCAAGGCAAGGCATTGGTTCTCGTCTTTTTTCTCTTATGGAGATCGGCATCCAGCTGATGCTTTACTGCCACTACGGCTTGGGTTAACTTGCTGCTCCCAAATTAGGGGGTAGCCACTGTACTTGTGTATATAATAACGTAGACCCAAATAATCGATTATTAAATTAGTTGCCAACTATTTTAATAGTCGATTTTAATCAATTAGTTCGATTAGTTGTTGCAGCCCTAAAATCACTGCTCTTCAACAGATTAGTGCAAAGTGGAGCAGTTGTTCTACATGCACCTCAAACATAAGCCTTGCACCAATGTTCATGCATGATGCTTTGGAGGTAGGTTGTTACTTCCGGACATGGTGGTCTTACTATCTTCTTAGAAGCATTAATTATTGCAAATGTCAGAGAACTGCACAAACTTGGGTTTTTTGTCTGCAACTGAACATCTATGGGGGAAAAAAAAGCAATAATCCGAAACAAATCTAAATCCAAATGGTCAACATAACAAAAGCAGTGTTTTTAGATGGCCTAGTCAAGATGTAGAACTACAGCCCGGTGAGCTTGGGTCAAAGATTCCGCAGGTTATATTTCATTGCAGATTTCATTGCAGTCAAAGTTAGTTACTTCCATACTGCATAACTTTCTTCTTTCAACTAAATCAGTGTTTCTCAACTCTGTCCTTAGGGACCCCCCTAGACTGTCCATGCTTTTCCTCATCTCTCTCCTGGGAGCTGGGAGGGAGCAAAAATGTGGACTGCTGGGGGTCCTCAAGGACCGGTTTGAGAAACACTGAGGTACCACTGAGGTACTTAGCAAGGTACTGCTCCCCAGGTGCTAAATAATAGCTTCTCCTTGCTATATCACGATGGCTTAAATGCAGAGGATGCATATTGATGTGCACTGTGTGCTATGGTGTGTCAACATTGACAAATAGTACGTGTTACTTTAATTAATATGTTATCCTCCAGTTAGAGGAGAGGAGCAGGTCAGTGAGTAATTTCACAATAGCAGTTTCAATGCTTTGGTTTATATCTCAGTTCAGACTAATTACCATGGTCTAAGAAAGCATGCAGCACATTTCTGTGCTTCAGTCAGGTTTGCAATAGGCATGTGGCTAAACAAACCATCAGTATATAGTTCACATGTCTTATATAGGAGCTAGATACCAGGATCTTGAGAACATATGTGGAAGATTATACTATATATTGTCTAACAT
Organism: Cyphomyrus plagiostoma; assembly: GCA_019775915.2. NCBI lineage: Eukaryota > Metazoa > Chordata > Actinopteri > Osteoglossiformes > Mormyridae > Cyphomyrus > Cyphomyrus plagiostoma. The sequence continues at coordinate 12,172,840 of JABFEA020000043.1, forward strand.
AGGATTCCAAGCTTTATGCATAAGCTCTTATTGTCAACGTGGTATGGAACAAGGGTGTAGATTTGGGTAGTACCATGTGTGTTTGGAGGAGGGGAGGTTCCATGCTGATTTGGTCCTTACCGATGTTAAAACTATGTCTATGACCTTGGTGTGCAATCAAGTAAATGAGTGGGTGATTTACAGTACACTAGATTTCGTTTAATTGAATTAGTTGGCCCTATAAACAAATGCACGTGTTGCAGTAACTGTAGACATCTCACAGACACTCCGCCTCCGTTGGGTTCCATACTGCATATCTAATCTAGATTTCATTTCAGGAATTAGCACTTTGTTGGTTATTTATTACATGATTCCAATCCAGGTCAGCAACTTTACACGTTTCTTAAATGTGTGTTGACCTCGTCATATGCAGCTGCTGCCTTGACGTTTACCGGACTGTCTTCCCAAGCAAAGTGCAACACCTCTAAATTAAATGGAGTGCAATTTTGTGTCGTAACCTTCAGAAAGTCTGCTTTAATACCACAGAGTTTAATGGGAGCAAAGGGGGGCTTTTTTTTTTTTTTATTGAGGGGAACATGGCCAGCAGGGATGGAGGCACCTAGGGTAGCGTTTGTAAAGTTTATGAAAATAGTGGCTCAAAATGAACACCCCCTTTTTTCCTCATTTCCAATAGGCAAGTCAATTCCACAACTACTATAAAAGAATGATCATCTAGAGCAGGCACAGGGTGGTGAGGAAAATACACATGCGCTGTATTTTGGATAAAAACAGCAGATGCAAGAACATTTGTAATCACATCCTTTTGGTGTTGGCTTGTACCATTTTTATGTTACAGTTCCTTGGGTACCCAGCATCACAGATTGTACAGTCCTTGCAGTGCATTTGAGGGGCCCTGAAAGATAGGATTTCAGTGTCATTATGATTTGCAGAAAGTCCTGCGGTATCCGTGACCATGGCAACATTTTTTTTTTTTTTCCTTTGCCGGTGTTTTATTGTTCTTTCTGCATTTAACAAGCATCACAAAACACTGCATTACAAAACCTTACAGAAATCTGAAGGGTCAGGGAATTTTTAGTCTTAGAGCAAATTTTATGTAAGTAAGTGCGATTATCAATTTACTGATATGATTTCGCAGCATGTTAAGCTGATATGCTCTTGCTGCTGAAATTTTAATGTGTGGGGGTATATGGGTGTTCTTCATTTAAGGACAAGAGGATCTGGATCACATTTCCATTCCTAGCTGTACTTGTTCTTCCCTGTCTTTTTGTTTATGGGTGTAAGTGCGTGTTCTTCAAGTTTTTTTTTTATGTTGTTTTCCCAGCAGTGACCCAGGAACTGTGGGTAAGAAATCAACAAATGCAAATGTTTATTTGTCTGTCTCGTGGTTCTGCTTTGAAAATTTTAGCTTCCTGCTTTTGTTCCCCAAGCCATTAGGAGGGAAAGTGAAAGGGAAAAAAATCCATACAAATTTTAATTAAGGCAATTCATTAGTTTTCTCAAAAATGGAAGTGCCGTCCTGGAATGAGAACCTATAAACTCTTTCATAAATAGCCTCACATAATTTTTTTTTTTTTTATAATGAATTTGATTTCATATAATTCACTAATTAGCCTTTTTCATACTCCTGTTTGCAATGGAATATATTCAAGCCAAATGAAAAGAGACGTGTGCAGTGCAGTAGCATGAAGAACAATATTTGTGATGCATTGTCACAGAACAGCAAATAACATAAAGCACTAACATTAAAATGCAAATCAGAGCAGAGCTTTATCCAATCAAAATGTTTTCAAGGAGGAACAAAAGCAAAAACCTTTATTAACTTAACGTTGTTGATAAATCCATCAGTTCTTTTGTGGGCTGGTGACTGTTTGAACTATAGATTCCAGATCAAGGCTTGCAAATCAGTGCTCTGAAATGTTATGTACGGATTGCTTTAAAAATACTCTGGGTGACGAAGGCAAAGAATAGAAATGGTAGGCTGTTATTGTGAATTTTGACTCCTTTGTTATGAATTTGCTCTACCTGACTCATACTTCCACAGGCATCTGCAGAGAGTGCACTCACTCACTGACGCTGTTACCCAAGGCAATGTTCATCCATCAATATGGATAAATACTGATGGTCAAGTACAGGCAGTCCCTGGTTGAAGAATGTCCGGCTTGCAGATAACTCGTCCTTACAAATGGACTGCCATAAAGCCTGTTATATTAAAAATTTTGGTTAAATACAGTGGTTCATAATAAAGAACGCGCAAACTACTTTGTCATGTTTATAACACACGGTTTCAGTGGTTCTTTTGGCTCTTTACTTTTATTACTGTATAATTATCATCATTATTATGCTCTGTATTATTGTTTTTCTGACTTACCTACTAATTGGATTTAAAGACAGACTTAGGGGCCGGATCTCATCTGAAAGCTGGCGACTGCCTGTACTTTTCTCAGAGGCAGGACAGCAAAACTCCTGAACCATTTGCTGTCATCAGCATTCTGCATTCCGAGGTCTCTGGGCCCTGTATCCCTGGATTGGTATCTCTTACTGACAGGCTGTCCCTCCTCAGTCCCCACCATGCCTAGGGATGATGTCAGCAGCGCTGGCCCAACGCCTTTTGGGACTTTAAGCAAAATTTCATGAACTAGTATTAACTAGTTGTCATTTGTCATCTTACTATTTTGCAGGGGAGGGTCTGAATGTAGCACCAGCTGACCAACCGAACAGGACGGCTAGTACAAGGTGCCATCTGCCTATAGGATTGTTGATGCCTGTGGTTCTTAGAAATGATGTCTGGCAGGAAGTGACATCATACACACAATTTCAGCATCGCTTTGGAATGTCGTCAGGGCGACACAAAGTCTCTAATTAGCCCAAGACGGGCTTATCTCTGTTAATTAGTTTTGGCTACCCCCCTGACGCCCTCTCACAGCACCATGCTGGCTGCGGGGCAGTTGGCGGCGGGCACGCCGACGCGGCGGTGGCACGAGAACATCCTGTGCAGCTCAGCGCGGAAGCGGTCATGCAGCCAGGCGTACAGGAAGGGGTTGCAGCAGGACGAACTCATGGCACACAGGTGGCAGAGCAGCTGAATGAGCAGGAAGTAGCGTTTGTGGATCAGGTCAATGTCGATGTCGCGCAGCACGTTGAACACGTGGATGGGCAGCCAGCACACAGCGAAGGCAGCCACCACCAGGGCCACCAGCCGGAAGGTCTTGCGCTTGCGTGCCCGCTGCGCCTCTGCCTGGCTCTGCGTCTGGTGGCCTGGTGCCACGCAGTTGCGCAGCTTGACAGAGATGCACAGGTAGGAAATGCAGAGTGCAGAGAGTGGCAGCACATAGGTGATGAGCAGCGTGCTGTAGGCGTAGGCCAACCGCTGGCGCTCCTGGCCCATCCAGAACTCCTCGCAGATGGTGAAGCCCTCCTCACGGAACTCCACGTGGTAGGTGTGGGCCACGGCCGGAGCCACCAACCCGCAGGACAGCAGCCAGATGCCCAGGAGCACGTGGACGCATGCTGGCATGGAGATGCGCTTCTTCAAGGGGTGCACAGTGGCATAGTACCTAGATGGAGGGGGAAAGAGTCAGAGTGACCATGAGTGTAGTTCTACACCCATCCTGCCCCCCTTAATGTCCTAAAGCGAGCTGGAGACGTGAAACTCCTCCACAGATATTTTCGGCTCATCTGTTTGTAGAGGAGGAAGGCTTTTGAAATTAAGAGGAAACCAAATTTAAATCGGCATTCATTCTTTTCAGAACCTCATTGGTGCTCTCAGCTGCAAGCCTTTGGGATTAGAAAGAGGTGCCTTTGAGTATCACAGATGATGAATGCTCATACTAATTCATGAATAGACCTCATTAAAATATTTTCAGAGCAGAAATTGTCCTTTCCCACAACTTTGATGTTTCATTTTGTTTTAAATGAGTTTCTGGCTTAGGTGTCATTGGGGAATGGGCTTGGTGCTGCTGCGTCACTGAATGACATCTCGGCTGGATCCCCCAATTTTTTACTAACGAATAATGATAACAGGCCATTGAATTCAACATGACATACACGTTTGTGGCAACGTTTCGATTCAGAAAAAAATCTGCCAGCGGAGAACGCAGCGGTACATCACCCCTGTAATCCCTGGTGTTCAACTTTATGGTAAACTGTACTTGTGGCTTAGAACATTGAAGAATTTCATATTCTGTATGCTCAAATCACATCTAAACTTCCTGTTCCTGTTCTGTCTCTGAATAGGATTTACACCTGGCATTTTTCCTCAATGGATTCAACTCATTCAGGATCATTTTAATAATAATTATATGCAATATGTAAATGTGGCCCCTTTGGTAGTTTAGACAGCATACGTCCCTGGCATTCTGAGTCACTTAGTGCCGCGCCCTACACACCTGTCGACGGCGATGGCGGTGAGCGTGAAGACGGACACGTAGACTGTGACGGGCTGGATGAGGAACACCAGGTAGCACATAAAGCGGCCAAAGATCCAGCCGCGGGGGTTGAAGGCATATGCCAGTGTGAAGGGCACGCATGTGGCGCACATGAGCATGTCGGAGAAGGCCAGGTTGCCGATGAAGAAGTTGGTGACGTTGTGCATCTTGCGGGCGCGGCAGATGACATAAAGCAGCAGATAGTTGCCGAAGACCCCGATCAGAACCACTAGGGCATAACATGGGATGATGAGCCCCTTGAAGGACTGCAGGAGCTCCACGCCTGCAAACTGGGAGCCGCGACTGGCTGAGCCGTTCTGCACCACTACCTCGAAGATCTGCCCGGTGCCATTCTCCTGGCCACAGGGGGGCGCCAACACTGTCGGCCAGCTGGCACCACTGGCCTCCATCTCAGCCAGCAATTGATGAGGAAGTTCTCCCCAGGTACGTCGTGCTGGATACAACTGGAAATGATGCAGTGAGTATTGGCGTCCTCATGCTTAACAACACAAGTGAGAAACGAATTCACTTTGGACCAATAGCATCTTTGATTCATTGTGCCACCAATAAATGTTCTACATTCACATTTATTTGCAGATCACATTTTACACAATTCTTATGTTTTCAGCTATAAGTAACAATGTGCTGTCTGAGTACAGAGTACTCAGCTGTACACAGTAATAGTGTAATGAGTACATGAGTAATCATATAAAGAGCCAATAAATATAACAATAATTATTAATACTTTATTGATTCCTGTGAGGAAATTCTCTTTATGCTGCCCCAGCTTGTACTCTGTAGGGCACAGCAAGCCGGCTGTGACGGGCAGCCACCTATAGCTGAGGGGGCTGTGGGTTAAGGGCTTTGCTGAACGACCCACGGATGTGCCCTGGCTGGGCTTGAACCGGCAACCTTCCTATCACGGGCACCGAGACTTACCCCTTAAAGTCTGTGTAAAAGAGTCATATGAATCTGGGATGAACAGATGTGGGTATTTAAGGGCTGATGATTTAACAGTCTTATGGTTAGGAGAACGAAACTATCACAGGGTCTGCTAGTTCAGGCTCTCTTGTGTATCAGTATACAGATGAACACAAAGGGCAGTGCATGAGGCAGTGTGTCATAACCATCGTGCACCAGCCAGGAGCAGTGGAGGTAAAAGGTATTCATCCTCACAATCATGACGCATTCTACCATGCGGGATGTGAAGATGCCTTGTTTTACGTCAGTGTAGCCCAAATATGCTCTCCTATTTACCGCAATGATGAAGGGCAATGGGAGGTTTTTAGGGCAGAGCTGGTCCATCAAGACAATCAGTCTCTATGTTCCTGACTCTGAGTCACGCTCGCGTCTATGTCAGCGTCATGACAACAGTCATGTCTGCCCTGGCCTGTGTCAGATACTCCCCGGTGATTTCACTGTATGCCCAGGCAGCCACTTTCGTCCATATGACTGCTGAAAAGAGCCAGGCAGTGTCCTCTGTCTGCTTTCTGAGACTGTTTGTCAGCTTTGTGTGTTTCACTATATAACAGCTATCTGCACCACCACCTGCGAGACACTGGTCCTTGTTTAAACAGGACTCCTTCACCCTAATGGGGGGCTTCCCTCTCATCTATTTGGGCTTATTTCATTCATTTCAGGTTGTGGTCAAATATACCTGTATGTAGGATCATACCTCTCTCTTACACACACACAGGTTTGTAATTATATCTTTGTGGGGACTCTCCATTTATTTCTATGGGGGAAACTCTAATCCTAACATGACGACCTTAAGCCCTTAACCCCTACCCAGCCCTAACCTTAACCATGAGTAACTATACAAAATGTGAGACTTTTGGCATTTTTAGTTTTTTGATTTCGTTCACAGATCTTCTTGGGGACCTGAAAAATGCTCCCAACACCATCAAAATAACAGGTTTTTATTACATTGTGGGGAACATTTGGTCCCCACAATGTAATATAAAAATAATCCACACACACACACACACACACTATTTGTAGAATTTTATTTGTTTGTTTGTTAAAGTAACTGTATGCACACACACTATTTGTAGAATTTTATTTGTTTGTTAAAGTAACTGTATTCACAAACATACACACAGACACACACCATTTGAAGAATTTTATTTGTTTGTTTAAGTAACTGTACACACACACACTTTGTAGAATTCTGTTTGTTAAAGTAACTATGCACACACACTGTAGAATTTTGTTTGTTAATTTGTTGAAGTAACTATATGCACACACAGTATTTGTAGAATTTTATGTGTTTAATTGTTTGCTAACGTAACTGTATGTACACACACACTACCTGAAGAACTGTTTTTTTTGTTTGTTTGTTTTTGTTAAACTATCTGTATGCAGTACCTTAAGTCTGAGAAAACAGGTGCCGGTACTGACCTTGTTATACACTACTGGCAGATTACCAGAGGTACCAATATGCGAGAAACGTTCCCGGTACTCTGGAGAGAGAAACAAAAAGGTATCGGTGAGTACCGACCTGCTTCAAGCCCTGTCCGCATGACCAATAATAATACACCCATTCGTGCGCGGAAGGGGTGGATGGCTCCCGTAGTTATGTTCATATATATATATATATATATATATATATATAAATTAACTCTATTCAGACCCTCCCCTTAGATTGTGCTGGCAGATATTTTAGGCACATCCAGTCAGACAATCTCATACATTACCGTTAACCCTATAACAGGGTTTCACAGAAGCTTTGGGCGCTAGGGTCTAGATATGTTTCGTATAAAAAAAAAACAGAAAAATAAAACGTTTTCAGATTTAAAGTCACTTTTCCTCCCCCATATCTAATTATTTACCCTTTGAAGTAGACAGGTGAGTCGAAATATGAGTTTTTGAATAAAGCTCATTTGTGGTAGGTAGCATAACGTAATGAAAATATAGAATATAAATGAAATATTAGTTAATACTTAAGAACACGCCATTATTCATCTAATGATGTCCCTCTGCACTGTTTTCCATGCACCCACCACAGTCAAATTTAACGCATTGCTTTCTGAAAAGGACGGCGTTCATGTTACACACAACCAGTTCCCACGTTAAACTAGCTAGGAGGGAATCTATAACAAATTTACATGATTGATTATGTACTGTAAGCAAAATACTTTTAATATCCGATGACACATATTACCCTATAACGCGCGTATTTCCACAACCATAAGTGAATAATATCAATAACATCAATAATAATTATTGTTATTATTATTACTATTATTAACACAAACACTTACCTTTAATTTGACTGGAACACAGATGTCCTTCTTTAAATCACAAGTCACCGCTCCCAAACGATGCCGCAAGGGTAGTTCACCTGTTCCAGGATGCGGTAAACTTCAAGCCCAGCGTTATCGGGCAGGCGGCGCTCGTAGAAGCGCCCAAACGGGCTATATGCCCGCTAGGCGGAGCTGCGCGGACGCGCGGAAGGTGGAGCCGTCTGGAGACCATGTGTGTTTCGCAGCTGCCCTATCAATCCACCTGCGGTACGTGCATGATATAACCGATTGTGTGTTTCATCACATGTTAGTCGAAACACCGTAGACAAAAACAGATATTGAAATTAGCAAAAACTACACATTATACCATCATAAATGATGATGATATTATTAAGAGCAGACGTAATAGGCTATCACATACGCGATTTCAGCATTTTTATTCTCCTTAAGTTACAAAGACTAATGGTTGTCATAAACAGGAAATGTTTATCCAAGCCTTTTCGATTCGGATAAGATCCAAGCTGGATAGTTTATACAAATGAAAGGTGTAAATTATATGAAAACTGGTGCCGGGTTAATCAAAAGATGACTCTCATTACGAGGTGAGTCATTTTAACTCTTGGGTATTCATTAGAGATTGGAGGATTTTTAGTCACTGCCTCGATTTACCAAATGGAAAATTAGATAATCGGTCATTTCATCCATTAATAGTGATTACCACAAGTATGCCACGGAGTCAAAATTCACTGAAAATTCCCGGCTTTTGTTCTTACCCCGTACTCATCTGATCCATGATTAAAACTAGATTTTCTCCCCAGGTGTGAACAAATTACTGACTGGGCAGCAGAATTTCTACTGGCAGAGACTGAGCTCTGTTAACCCAGAGACTGCTGCTTGCCTCCTCCCCCCGGAAAACCAATTTTCCTGACAATTATCATTACAGTCACCGTTTGTAGCGAGTTCACAGATAGTGTTGGGGATGGCATGATTCCTCAGCGGATGGCGCTTTATCTTTTCTCCAGGGATCAAATCTCTAACAGGGGGTCCGCGAATCATTGTGTAACCACAAATTACATTTTGCGAAATGTTATAAAATATATCTATAAATTTGATATAAACTTAAACCACTGAGAAATAATCACTGCTCTATGAATTAATCACATTTACTTGGTTGTCAACCAGACTCGTTTTTCAGCTCAAATGTTACTGATTAGTTGTTCTACTGGGACCTGAGACGAACATAACATTAACTGTTAATGTGCCAAGTTAATGAACACAGTCAGAGGCGGCGATAGAGATTTTGGACCCCATGAAACCATATCATAAACATTAATATGGTTCATGGTTGGCATGGTGGTGCCGTGGGTAGCACTGTTGCCTCACACCCCTGTGACCTGGGTTTGAGTCTCTGCCAGGGTTCCATTTATGTGGAGTTCACATGTTCTCCCTGTGTTGTCCTGGGGTTTCCTCTGGGACCTCTGATCTCCCCCCACAGTCCAAAAACATGCTGAGGCTGATTGGAGATATCCAATTGCCTGTGTGTGTGAGTGTGCCCTGTGATGGATTGTTACCCCCTCCTGGGTTGTTCCCCACCTTGTGCCCATAGGCTCCAGACCCCCTGTGACCCTGAATAGAGCAAGTGGTTAGATGAATAGATGTAAAATATGCTCATATTAATACAGGCCAGGTCTGATCCATAACACAGTTTTATAATGTGTAACAAGGGGGGTCTCTCCTCTGTCTCTCTGTCCATCACAGAGCCCTAGACCTGAAAAAGGTGGAAGGTGGATTGTTGCCTGTGAGCGCCCTGAGATGGACTGGCACCCCGTCCTTGGTGTTCCCCTACCCTATACTGCCTGGAACATGCTCAAAGTTGCATGGATGGATGTTCAGCACAATAGCACCCTACCTAGAGATAAATCAAATCATCTCTAAGCTGTGTGGGGCTTTTTTTTTTTTTATCTGAATACTTCAATTAGCCAACCCAAGGCTGCAGATAGGAATGGCGGCTTGCAGTATAATCATGTTTAGTGCTCATTTGTGTAAATGCTTCTGACCATGAGAGTGTGGGGAGGTCTGGCAGAATGCAGACTGACGACAGAGTGCAGTTTGCCTCTAAATGAAATTGATACTTTGTTTGCAGGGTGATTTTAACTACAATGATGGTCATTAAATAAACGGCCTCTAATACGTCCGATTGGCCTGAATATTTATGAGTATGTTTGGCTTACTCACACAAGCTGCTGTTACATTATGGAAATAACATGATAAGATTTCCGCTAAGGGAGACAATAAAAATCACTGGGGAGGACTCCGACTATGGTCGGGGCTCTCTGCTGCTGTTAATTCATTAGTAGGATAGATTTAAAGCGGCTCATGAAAACAGTAATACCCTTGAATCAGGAATGGTCATTTGTTTGCGCTTTCCGCAATTTCTTTTTCTGTGAAATAATTTTATTTCAGAAAGATTCGCCGTGAAATGGCGGGAATGTCATTGTGTTAAGTACCTGACCTACTGAAAAGAATCATCAGCTATCAGGGTAAGCAGTAGTTTCTGTCTGTTTACACTGTCTAAGTTGGTTTTGTTGGCAGTACATGCTCTTTGACTCAGTCTATGGTAATTCATACAACATAGACTGATTACACGCGAAAAAAAAAAAAGTCTGATCTTTAGGGTGATGGAAGCCTCCTTTAGGTTGGGATCCAGGGTATCAAAAGGCTCTTGGCTTTGGGGTTGTCCTTGAACGGGTGAAGAGTCGTTTTTGGGAGCTGCAGCTGCAGCTACATGTTTATTACATTCCAAGTAATAAGTCACGTGTGGTTTAGGCCAGCAGGTTCGGGACTTGCACCCTCGTCTCAGCGGTCATGGGATCAGCAGAGTAATCATATAACTGTTGGGCTCTTGAGCAACACTAATGTCATCAGGGACTCTGATGCCTGTTCCTGTTCCCTGATTGTTGCTTGTATGTTGCTCTGAATTAGTGTGCCGGCGTGATGTAATGTAAATGCATTACATCAGGGACGTGAAGGAAAATGGGTTTGCTGTGGTTTCTCTTGATAAAAAATGGCTGAGGTATATATAGAACACAGTAGCTGGTTGCTGTGCAGTAGCCTTTGATTGAAAAACATTGGCCAAGCATCTCAATTCATTAATTATATAGATGGTCAGACATGAACAAAATGGAATCAAACCAGTTCATGTGCCCCTGACTGTATTGAGTGAAAAGTAGGTCCTGTTATTTAAAGTACCCCGGTCCTGCCTGCCTTTTCTGCCGTGGAGTACATCAGCAAATTAGCATCCCCTCGATAATGTTCCACTCTGTGCTGCATTCAGGCTCAAGGAAATGTGGACGGTCAGAGCTCAGTCATGTCCTCCACTGAAACCCTGCGGAAAGGAATCCCGAGCTTTCAGGAGAGGTGGGAGAGAGACGGAGCACACTCTGGGCAGATAAACCCTTGACATTTTGTAATGTATCCACCTTATTAATTTAAATCAGTGTATTAGACATAAGTAGTAAAAATCCATGCTTCTGTTCCAGCTCCAAGTTCAGAAACAGTTTTTTTTTTGTTTTTTTTCAATCAGTGGTTGAGTAGTCTAATGATCCTCCGATTCACGTTGATTAGATTTCCTCAAAAATTTAGACTCTTTAAATAGGAACACGCCAGTCTGTCTCTGTACAATTTATGTATATTTTGAGGCTGTAAGAGTTCTCTGTTCACTTTATTTTAGGAAACTGTACATGCTTAAAATTCAAAGAGGTACAGTGTTCTGTGGAGTGATTCTCCAAAGCTTCTCACAGGGCTGGGAGCGGCTGGACTAACTGTGAATATTTCAGCCATCAGCTAGCATTCCAGTATCACGGTTTGATTTAATCACCTCACTGAATCTATCTAATAGGAATGTGCATGTAAGTAAAAAAGAAATATACCCTTATAGTACATTTTGGTACAAAAAAACAAAACCTTCAGTTGTGTTGTATTTGATTCCTGGCTTGAATTGTGTGGAATTTCTTTCACAGAATAATGACATATAGTTGGGAAAATTGGTATCTGTTCCTGCTATGTGAGGGGTGGCATGGTACAGTGGTTAGGGCAGTGGTTGGTGCAATGGTTTACACAGTGGTTGGCAAAGTGGTTAGCACAGTTGCCTCTCACCTGGGCTGGACTTTGGGTCTAAAAATAGGTGCTGGGTTTCTGGATCCTCTATGGCAAATTTTGCAGAGGTGGTGAAATCCCCACGACAAATTCTGCCTGCTCACATAAATATTGGCCCACTAGGAAAATGCCCAGTATGCTAGATGACCAGTCCAGCCCTGTCTCATACCTCTGAGATCAGGGTTCCAATCTCCACCGTGGCTCCATGTGTAGAGTTTACATGGTCTCCCTTTTCAACATGTGGCTTCCGCCAGGTATTCTGGTTTCCCCTGTAAAGCATATATTAATTAAATTCATAAAGAGTTTTTTTGTGACGTTTTAAGCCTGGGTTACACATCTACAAATCAAATTGATGATGGAACAGCATGAATTCTTCACCAATTAGGAATAACTCAGTAACTAAAAACTCAGTAAAAATTGAGGACTGGAATGTGTGCTCAAAATTAATCATGCAAATAGTGGGGGAACTGAATGTGATTTGGTGTGCAGGGTGATCTCTGAGTGTCTGCGGCTTATTTCAGGCAGGTCTGTCGCATGTGTCTGTGCTGGTGAGGCTTATAAGGCGCTGAAAACGTCGCATATGGAAAGAGGCTGTGCTGTCAGACACGGTGTTAGTGGAAAGACAAGGGGAGGAGGATGTCACCTGAGAGGGTTCTGGGAAGGACCTGTGTGTCAACACAGACGGCAAGCAGTGATCAAGCGATAGGCGATAACTTACTGCTACCACATGGGTTAATCCGGTAAACAAATTTTTTTTTTTTTTTGTTTCACAAATCAAAATAGGTGAACATCACAGTATTGCTTCTGCAGAATTCAAATATCTAATCAGAATTTATCTGCTATGCAAGGATTTTGAGTGACACAGTTAAACGTTATGCTGTATGTATATTTACTGTATATGTGCATGCTACAAGTGACTTATATTAGATGTAGAATTGGATGATTTTCTGCTGTACCTGGCTTCAGGAACGTCCCTCTAAAGGGACCAGCAGAAGTCAGCCAGCATACTGGCACTTGCTTGTCTTGATGTAATTTTTACATATCAGACAGAAAGCAGGACCTTGTCTAAACATGTCCAAGCATGTTACAGCCTGTAAACTCTGGCCAAACAGATTTACTGTACATGGTGCCCTTCTGTAAAGTCATACAAATGCTCAGAAACAGAAATAAAATTATTTTTCCTAAGTTAGTCTTAATTATGCCCATACATTAATTCATAATAAGGAACTATGTACTATCGATATAGCTGACCAGTGCTGTGTGAAACATATGTATTTTAAACACTTTACAATAATTATAACAAAACTGGCCGTTGTTCAAAAGCCTTACGTGATATCCATGTTTATTACGCATTATGAATGCTTTATGAAGCACGCATCTATAATGCATTATAGATACCATCATAGTGCATTATAATGGTCAGTACGAGAACTAAGGGTACTTTGTACTGCATTATGAATGTATCTATAGTGCATTATAGATGGGAGCTTCTTTGGAACTTATGAAGTATTACAGTCAACACTATAATGCCTTATGGCTGTCAATAGAAGGTGCTGTAATGCTTTATTAATTCTTAGACTGACCATTATCATGCATCATGAAAGTATCTGAAGGGACATTTTATCAGTAATACTGAATAGTTCAAAACTAAGGACATTTAACTAATGCTGGATTTTTTACTTTGCATTATTAGTTTCTTGCCTGAACAACTTAAAGTTCTCCATACGATGACAGTGTCTGGTTGTTTGGGGAACCATGAAAGTCAGAGAACATAATGGGTAAATGCTGGCATTGTTATCTTGGCTCTCTGACTCTCCATGCAAATGTATCTTGGCTCAAACACATATCTAATCTGTGTTAAAGATTGTGGAGCACAAAGCTATCAGCTAGCAACTGGGAGACCAAGCTTGCCAGGCAATTTGAATACATATTCTCATTTTATCTTCACACTTACTGTAACTGCCGTTCTTCCAGTGAGTCCCAGACCTTCAAGGTGCATGTGCATCCTGATGTCGTTCTGGCTCATCATTGTGCTTCTCTCCATGTCTTGGGTATCAATGTCCTGATTTTCTTTTACATCTTCACTGTGTCTCTGTTCTATCTGACTATCTTTGTGCCGTTTTCTTCTTGTTGTTTCATGCCAGTGCGCTTGGCAGTGAACAACCAGTGCACCCCAGTGGTCAGAGGAAGGAGGGTTGCGCAAAGTCTCAAAGTAGAATAGCCCAATTACAGCTGTGATGAGGGTAACTTTACCCTGAAAGCTGTTGCCAAAAATACAAACAACAGGCATGGTGCTGTCATTTAATCGGTCATATTATGTTATATCCTTCAATGAAACTTTTGTAAATTTTCTGTTCATGGGGCCCCAATTTTTGTGGGGCCCCGGGTGGCTGCCGGCTGTCGCCTTACCGTAAGTGCACCCCTGCCCAAGATCTGCCCATCTTCTTTCATATTGCAAGAAAAACTGAAGCAGCATGACTCATCTGCAGATATTATTTACACAAATATGAGAAACTTCCATAATAAACTGCACCTGGCTTCCAATTTCTAAGTTGTTCCAGGTACATGAAATACATTTGCTTTCAAAACAGGAAATGCATATATTTAGGACCATTAATTACACAGTGAAATCCACTGCATGATAATGTAGAGGGACAATAGCAGACTTGCAGCCGATCCTCTGAGGGAGATTCCGCAGGCGTGAGGCATACGGCAATTTCCACTGATTCATGGGTAGGTGCTGTGATAGGAGGAGGTCAGCATTTCACCATACACCTGTATGTATGACGTGCAGAAGGCTGTATATTTTCATGACATTTGTTTGTCTTACCCAACCGGAAACACTGCAAGAACGTGGGATGTCGAGTGGTTTTGCCAGTGACAGTAATCATCTATAAGTACATCTGTAGGATTTTGAAGATTGTTCGAATGACAGCCACAATGGTCTTATGGAACTATATAACTTTATAGTTTAAATAACTTTCCCATCAGAATCACAATGAAACTACTGAGCACTATTCATTTGTTTAGAAAAATTGTTCCTGTCGTTGCCATTTTGAAGTTGTATGCACAGAAAGATGAGTCAAGACCTCCAGTATGCATAGTTTATATTGTCATGTATATTTATATCTCAGAAAATGGTGTTCTAGTTGGATACACAAGAAATGATGCAGAAATTGCTCAATTATGTTTCAGCCATAGTGCTTTGTGTCAGGAGGCTGATGTTTCGTCTTTAAATCAAATCTCTCAAATGGGTGAGGCGTTTTCAGGAAGTGGACTGACGACTGGCATAGAGGCAGGATTCAGCAATACAGTGACAGCCATTCTGCATGGCCTGCGGTGGCCAGCTTTTTGTATCTTGGTCGTCTTGTCAAATTCGAGCTCATGTATGTTATTGTTCCTTCTTTTTAATGTATATCCCATCAAATGAGCGAGTGATAATCAAGAGGGTTCTATTTTTGTTTTTTTGCCTTGAATTCAACCATCTGACATGTGAGCTGCTTTTGTACAGGAAGCTGAAGGTGGTTGATGTACAACTGACCACATGGTCGAATCTCGGTTTTCAATATGAAGTTACGTAGACATAGGAAATAACTTTCAGTGGGAAAGGCCCCTGCTTCATAGAACAAAATGGGCTGTGGACACTTAGTTGTATTGCATGCTGGATAGGGGGTGGGGAGGGTGGGTAATGAAGTTGACAAGGCTAGGAGCAAGCTAGCTGTGATGGGCTGTGTTTTCCCTGAAATGCAATCTGTCTCTCTCTAACAGAAATGGCTCTTGCGACTATCACACCCGAATCTCATCCACCTGCTGGAACACGGTGTCCTGCTGGTCAGCAAAATCAGTCGCAGATTGATTACCGGCTCTGCTATTGCAGGCAAACCTTATGGCACCTTCGTTCAAGCTAATTAGTTTCTATTGCATGGACTGGACTTTATATTTAACTCTTAATATTTGTTGTTCTTATTTTTGAGTGTTAATTGCGATAAACATGCATTTATTGAATAAAGTCATCCATACGTTAATACATTAACAATGTAATTTCAATTAAATGACTTATTGGGAATGTAATTGTTCCTATAAATGAAACAAAATGAAATGGTTGATTACACTGAATTCATTTAGTACAGATCATTTACATATATACAGTGCCTGCAGCATGTGTTCAGAACCTGTAATCTTTTCCCAGCTCCTCATCCACTCCCTGCTGTATCTCGCGTTCAGTGTGAGATATTGTTCATCCGAACGTAACAAACTGAGCGCATTTCCTTCGTTTCCTGTCAGGCCCTGAACCTTCCTGCCTGCCCAGTTCCCGTGCCTCTCCGATCTTGATCCCGATCCTGCTCCCACATGATCTTCCTGGTGTGTCTTCCTCCCGTCTCGTGCCATGCCCATAGGACTGACCACCTGGTTCCCGAACCCACCTGCTCTGTGACCCGTGCTCACTGGTTTTGATTCTGTGGACCCCGGAATAAGCCCCTGTGTCCCCGCATCTTTGACTTCCTTATCCTGCACAAGGTCACAGGTTTTTACGTTTGTGTAAAATGCATTATCAGTACTTTATGAATAGTATGTCAGGTCTTTCATTGTGTAAAGCTGTAATGCTGAAATGTATTGAAAGTTCACTGTCGCACACGTGTCACGACACCACCCACACGCAAGACACCCCCATCCTCAGCATGTTATACTGGAGACAGAGGGTGTATATGCATTTTACTACTACTTTGGGTTCTGTGTGACAATAATGCATTTGTTAGAAAAGTAAAAAAATTCCCCTGTCAGTGCAGTGCTTTACAGACCTCACATTTACGCAAAAGGTATGACATCGTACCCGGGATAGCAGGTAGTCGGGCAGGTTTAACGGGGGCTGTGGTTTTGACATTCACTGTAGAGGCTTTAATGTTCTCCTAAGCTAGCTGAAAAATACCAGAGTAATTCAATATAAGCCTTTTAATCAAATGTAGTGTAAACAAAGATTAATCAAAGATTTAACAGCATTTAAAAAAATTGCTGATGAGTGCAGGTCTATCTTAGATTAATGGTAGATGGAAAGCAAGAGTCAAGGCAGTTTGAAGGCTGCAACACCACTATCATAGTGGAAACAGCTTAATTCAGTTACTCCGCTTACAACATGCTGGTGTCGCTTTTAGTTAATGGATTGTCTGTCTACATGCAATAATTAAAAACAATTACAACCAAATTGATTTGAGTTACTTGATGGAGCTCCTGTCTGGGTGGTTTCTGAAGGTATATTAATGGATCTGGTAGTCTAAATGTTTGCTGCTAAAATTAGGCACCGGATAATGTGAATGTCTAATTATACTGACATGTGGAGCTGCATGAAAGCCACGTTACATTACAAACGGCAATAAACCAATAATCTGTAATCAAATATTTATTCAGTGAGTACGCCTATTACTACATACTCTTTGATCACGGCTTGCCCATAAAATATTTTTACTCCTCATATCATTCATCGAAAAGCATTTTTCATAGAATCTCTCTGATTTGACAGCCAAGTGTTCATGGGTGAAATGTTGCACACGACTGTAATACAACCATGCAAATGTTTTTGAGATTCATAGACAAGTTTCCTCATTCCCAAATCTTAGAACACAACGTCATTGCTTGTGAGAATACACCAGCACTTACGGAAGTGATGGACAGACCTCAGGAGATTATCCTAGTAATAAGTTAATGGTTATTGAGAGTGAGAAAGAACTCGTGACAGAAGTGACAAAACAGCTCACAGAAGGCCAAAGCCTCATGTTACAAACTTTGTTCACATTATTAAATTTTATGTTGATAAATTAATAGACAGTCATTCATTTTATATGAAAAAGACATTTTGAAAAACATAACACAAATTTCACATGTCAAGGAGGTCAATACAAAGATATAGCATAGCGATTTGCTGAATAAATTGTGCCTTAATTTAACTCAGCAAGTTCTTACTGGTGTTCCTTTTTTTTTTTTTACATGAGTGGTTTTCTGTTAGAGACCAGCGATCTTTTATTTAGGGCAGTGCTTCTCGATCCTGTTCCTGCCCCTCCCCCCCCCCCCCCACCCCCCCGCAAAACAGTTTTTATAACAAATCCACACGAAGTAAAGGGTATAATG
>JABFEA020000043.1:12199266-12215287 GCA_019775915.2 Cyphomyrus plagiostoma
GGACGCAGTCCCAGACGGCGGCGGCCTCAGCCCAGGTGAATGGGGAGCTCCCTCGCTCACCCTCGTTCTCCCAGGCGGGGACGAAGGAGCAGGCGCCCAGAATGATCGCCGGTGTTTCCGCCTGCAGCTTCCGGGCTTTACCACGCCTCTTCTTCTTGCCCGAGCCAGCGGGTTGCGGGGTCCCCTGGGGCGATTCGGCGAACGAGGGCAGGAGTTCGCCAGGAGTACCGCAATCGGCGGCCACCTGCCTCGAATTCGCCTCCGCTACCCCGCGTCTAAGCTGCAGCAGCAGCTTGCGTACCTCGGCGGCGAGGTGCGCGTCGTCGGGGAGGGATAGCTCCTCGAGCGTATCCCTCACCCGGCTGGCTAGACCCTGCAGTCCAGGGTCCTCCCTTACCTCCAGCTGCTCCAGCCAGTAAAGGACCTCGTCCACTAGCCGGAGGTATTCCTCCTCCGCAAGCCATGAGCCCTTCTTCCAGAGACGTGGCATTCTGTTGTGTGCTCCAGTACGTGCAGGGTGAACAAGGGAGTTCCAGGCAAGCGAACAGGAAAACGGGGTTTTCATTGCACAAGACACCGACATACAGCAACGTTAATGCCGCGTCTGCCGGAAAAGACGCAGACCTAAATACATAAGACAAAGCACAAGACTGGCGTGCGGCGGCGCCACACAGGTGGAAACACTAGGCAATCACGGGAGGTAACGAGGTGGGCGTGGCACACACGGGAGGCTCAAACGGAGCGGGACGTAACACACACATATATTTAAACAATAATAAAGGTTCATCTTGCATCCAAAAACGAATTTAAGGTTACATGATTTTCCACATTATAACAATTTTATTCT
This sequence comes from Cyphomyrus plagiostoma, assembly GCA_019775915.2. NCBI lineage: Eukaryota > Metazoa > Chordata > Actinopteri > Osteoglossiformes > Mormyridae > Cyphomyrus > Cyphomyrus plagiostoma. The sequence continues at coordinate 12,200,114 of JABFEA020000043.1, forward strand.
TTTTCTTCTTGAGCACAGAAGTTTGTTCTTGACCACACTACAGGGTTCGGAGTACAGTTTCAGGCATTGTTTTGTAGTTGTTCTGCATATCTCTGTGGTGCCTGCTTGGGGAAGATCTTGCAAAGTGTCCTTCATTGTTCTACTACTGCAAAGTGAGAAGCCTTACTGAATCTTTATTCTCATTTATTCTCAGAGATGGACAGGACAGCAACAACAGCAGCTGAAAACTACAGGGTTGCTAACTTTCACACATCTAGCGTGACACATGCTTTCAGACTCTCACACTCACGCAAGAAATCTGACAGCAAATCTGCATCATTCCATTATAAACCTAAAATGAACAACATCAGAAGCGTTGGGACAGTTTGCAAACCTTACAGACTATTTACAAGATACTAAAACTGTTACGTACACATAAATGACTGAGCAGACTAATCATTTATACTATGGGTATCCGTCATACTGACTGCTAAGGTTAGAGGGCAGAGGTCAAAGCTAAGTAGATGGATTCTGCTACGTATTCCAGGTTCTGGCGGTTAATGGCTGTCACATTCATACACCCATCTGACAGCAAGTATAGGTGCCTCTTCCTGGCCAGGAACCTTACTTGTTCAGCTAAGAAAGAAAAACAGATCGTAAAAAATAGAATTCAGTTTGTATGTACATGTTTCCAGAATCTTACTTATGCAGCTTTCACTCAAGAACACGTCACATTTGTAAGTTAGTAATATCTGAGCACTAGATCGTTTCCAAAGTGTCATGGATTTCACGTTACCCCCGTCACATGACACGTGACACCCTTTGAAGACGTGTGGCTTTTTGCAGGGGTAAATGCGGCTCGGGGAAGAGTGAAAGGCAGGCCATTAATGAGAGGCAACAGGCACGGTCAAGGGAAGAGTACAGTTTACTGAGAGGGAGCAGTGATGGACATGCTTGGGGGGAAATGTAGTTTCAGACCTGGGTCAGCATTTAGCAAGACCTGCATGCACAGTACTGCAGACGACAGAGTAAGAGAGCTGCAAGTATGAGCAACATGCAGAGCAACAAAACATTTACACGCAAGCAGAGTCCCTATGTCAGGGCTATTCAATTCAAAATCCAAATCCAGGCCTTGTTTTCAGTTCTCCCAGGTAGTTAGTTTAATAATTACTGATTCTGATTGGTCAGAGGCTTCACACCTGGCTCACAGGTGAAGGAAGGCTGGAAAATCAGCAGAAGCTCAAGGACCGTGTGTTGAATAGCCCTGCCCTATGTTAAAAAGGCAGGGCAGTGCACATTGAGATGAAGACAATAGGCTCACCATTTAGGCCTGTGCAACAATACAGTCCACCCTGCTGTGTCAGGTGATCCCAGCATCCAGGCGTTCCCAGAAGCCTCAGCTTCTCCCGAAGCTGCTCCCTAATCAGCAGGCACCGTTCGGCTAACCCTCTGATGGCATCATGCCTGTGTGACACATTTTGCACATGTTAACACGAGGGTAATTGTTTCCTGTAGCAGGGGAAAAAAGCACATTTGAATAAATGGTAAAGTTTTACATCAACTGCACCTTTGTAATGCTTTTATATTGCATTCATTAAATGTTCAGTGCACCTTCATAATGTATTCATTAGTTATTCACATATTACAGCTGTTAAGGGATGTTAAGGTATACATACATGATGTTTATGAATGTATTATGAAGGTGCACTGAATGTTCTATGAATGCATAATGAATACATTATGAAGGTGCACTTAATGTAAAGCGTTACCAAATAAATCTACACCCACTGTTTATTTGGGTAAGATAATCATCACATACCACTCAGCGAGGTAGGCAGGGTTACCCAGCACCGTGGCAACCACACGGGCACCCAAAACAGTGGGCCGGGCCCACAGAGAGCGCACCAGGCTATCCGCCTGCGACTGGACCGCCAGAAGCACAGAGTTCTGCTTCAGCACGAGCAGGAGATGTCCAACCCGCTCCCCTGCACGATCGCATGGGAAATCGACGTCTGACACCAGGATTTAGCAAGAGGTCGCTATGGATTTCGAGTAACTATGTGCAGACAGAGGCTGATAAGCTATTGAAGCGTGAAAGAGATCGGGAGAACATGGCCGTCATACCGTAAAGGCTGAAGCTGTGGGAGAAGGACTGGGCACAGAGGAACTCCAGGCCCAAGGAAGTGCAGTTGCGTAGGGGCCAAGCATCCTGATCTGGGTCCCCTAGGCAGAGGCCCTGGGCTGGCAAGAGGAAGAATGGGAGGAGCCTCCTACTCTGGGTGTGGCCAAATGGGGAAGGGGAGGTGCAGTCTTTAGAGGTTAATCTTAGCAAAATATAGCTTGAGAAACAGCCTCAATCACAAATCATTCCATAGACCACAATTCAGCTGCTTCACCAAAGGACCCAAAAGTAGCCCAATGCGATACGTTGTTGATATTACTTGCATTAACTGAGGCTTAATGCCTGAGTGCTTGTTGGTGGTTCATGGCCATTTAAGGATGGCACCTCCTTTGATGATTTTCCCCCTGGGATCAATTAAACTTATTTTATCTTACAGGCAAGATTATCAAAGATAATCAAACATCAACAGCATCATTGTGAATCCTCTTTCCATTTGTGTACAGAACAGGCAGATGCATGCTGTAAATGACAATGACATTTTAGTAAGATAAGTCAACTTCCATCCACTTGTAACAAATAATAGAAAATACAACAAACACAACGATGCCAGCAGATCAAATCGGTTTTACCGCCATAACTTCAACGAGGGCTGTCCAGTCCTGTTGGGAGAGGTCAGCTCCCGTCGGACAGTGTGCAGAGGCTGACAGCATCACCACGGAATGTTCCGGGGCCTGCTCCAGGTCTTCCGTGAGCTTGTCCATTGACACGACCCGTTGCTCGGCATTCCAATATCGATACTGCCGGACATCCCGGATCCCAGCAGCCTTGAGGGTGTCAACCAGTGAGTCTGAAGGCAGAAAGGGGGAGGGGGGGGGGGGGCTGACGACTAAAGTCCTGAAAGAGAAGCAGTGCTTCGCTGCACAGCAAATGTGAGTTTCTGTGTGTGTACTGATGGCTGGGCGGAAACTGGCAGCAGATAGTGTCATGATGGTGCTGGAACTAAAAGCGATTCAGGAAGGCTAAAATCTCAGGTGTAAAATTTTTGGATATAATGTTGCAGGTAGGTTGGGTGAACAGGATTATGTATATAGTGATGAAACAGTAAAGCTTTAAACCAAAACAACTGAAAAGCAAATATCTAAAACGTACTCAGTCCACATGATATATTTCAGAGAAACATTCTGTGGAGTTTAATGACAGGAACTTCTTTGTATTTCCTGAGGACTGAGTGAGTTTTAGTTCCCAGCATTGTATCACATGACCAGGAAGCCGTACTTTATGCTACTGGCGGTCTAATCACAAAACAATAAAATTTTGGAAATGTGCTCTTCAATTAAAAAACCTTCAACAAGAAATTCATACAAAACTAATGATTCAAATGTTGTCACTTCTAACTAAATACATTTATATCACAATTAAAACAATCAATAACACAGTAATATTTCTGTGGTTCTACACTAATTTCCCATCAGCCTCCACTCCAGTGACACTGTCTCCGACTTACACACCTACCATGACAGGGTAAGGAGACATACACAGGGCCGGACCAGGCCACACTCCTGTTGTACCAGCGTCTCAGAAGTTCTGTCCCCAGCCGGACTGCCCCCATGAATCCCACGGTCTGGACACCCAGCACCTGAAGGGTCCAAAAGCGCACAAAGTGACCCCATGAGCCAAAAGGGAAGCTACCCTGGGAAGATCTCAGCTATTCTGCAGATGGTTAGCATTCCGTCACAGCACTCCTGATGTCCTTCAGCAGTAATGATATATTCATCACACCAAGAACAAAAGCTTCCAGACCACATAGATTAACCTGGAGGCTTGTTATTTTTTGTGGTCACTTGACTCTTCTACTGTGTCAAAGTGATTGTGCTTCTGGAATTTATATGAGTGATGTGATGAATCACTTGGCTGCCCTTGAGCAACGCTGAAAGACAAGCCTGTGAAATCATGTCTTGATTTTGTGACACCCACCCGGTTTTCCACAATGGCCTGGCTGTCCTTTCCCAAGGCCAGCTCCGTGACTCTCCTGGTGAATTCCGGCAGGCCCAGACCTGGTGGGTACTCTGTGCCCAGGGTGGGATCACTACCTATCTGCTGCTTAATCTTCCAGGTAAGAGGGAGCACAGAGATCTGACCATCCTCACCCAGATACTCTGTGTGAAAGAAGCAGAGAGAACGCTACGTGTTACATGCAGTACATATTGAATTGAGTTAATTGAGTTTAAAGTTGAAAAGGTTATATTTCATTTATATAGCTCGACCACCTGTCCAGATTTACATATATTGCATGCAGAATTATATATGCGTACTTTTTGTGTGTATCTTCAACAGTTTCAGTTAATGATAAATCTCCAGTTAAGAATAGACCTGCTTGAAAATAGAACCTGCTCGGTATTTGATTTGAGTACTTCCTGTTTGGAGAAAAACAGGAAACTCTAGTTACCTCCATGGACAGACTTATAAAGCAAATTATTATCATAGTATTATTAAAATAGCCCAAAAAGACCTTTCGGGGCTACGGAGAAAACAAACAAAATAATTAAGTGCTGGTCGTGGGGATGCAAAACCATCAAAATGGCCAAATTTTTAAAATATGATCACTGTACATTTGAGCTAACAGCCAAAGACGATAGAAGAAGCATGTAGGAAGAGGACATAAATGAACTGCCAAAGATATGTGCGAAATTAAAGTGGAGACTTCCAGAAACTCCACCATTTTCCAAAGCTGCAATCTGAATGGATTCTCTAAGTACAAGGTTCAGTGAATGAAGTGACACTGCTATGGTCACAAAGGCTGAACCGTAAGGTAAGGCGGTCCTAGCTGCCTAACCTGAACCGTGAGGTAAGGCGGTCCTAGCTGCCTAACCTGAACCGTAAGGTAAGGCGGTCCTAGCTGCCTAACCTGAACCATAAGGTAAGGTGGTCCTAGCTACCTGACCTAATATAGGATATGATCAAATATAAAACTTCACTGATTCAATGGACGACAGGCTCATGATGGGCATTAAGAAGAAAGGTACCTATATAGGACATCAAACTCGGTATAGTAGACTGTAACGAATTACTGACAGTTTGTTATTCCTTATGTGCAGGCTGGCACCTTGCATGGCAGCCTCCGCCACCGGTGTGTGATTGCGTGTGTGGATGGGTGAATGTGAAGCATAAATTGTAAAGCGCTTTGTAGAAAAGCGCTATATAAATGCAGTCCATTTACCATTTAACTAAAACTCTCTTTATTATTAATTATGTTAACGGTTAAAAGAGAGAAATCCACTTAGTTCCTGATCGACCTAATAATTGTGCACACTGATAATCAAGTCTTTTTAATTTGTTTTTGACAAATAAATCTACCTAGAGCAAAAGCAAACTTCAAAATGAACTTTTTTGAATCTCCAGCAGTAGAACTTGTCTAATAATCCAGTAGTGGGACCCGAGAGGAATTCAAATTGCTTTGTTAGAGTGCTAGAGTGCTAAGAAAATGTCTTGTTTTCATTATGCATCTGTATTAAACATGCTACTATATTATGGAATCATTCTTATTCATAAATCAGAAACTGGAGTAAGGCTAATAGAAAACCCATTATGAAAACTGTCATGCATAATGATTAAATATTCTAACACTCAGCCAGCTAATGTTGACTCGTGATAACACTTTACTTAAGGGGGCACAAATATACTATAGCATAATACTCTTAATCATATTGTAAAGTGTTAGCTAGCTGGTGATTCTCCTCAGTAATTTCGTAGTAACACAGTTACTACTCAAGTACAAATCATTGACCAGTATAGTTTGTGGTTAATTTACATATCAAGTGAGCGTTAGTTCATGGTTAGTTAAGAGTATAATACTATATTTGTGTCCCATCAAGTGACGTATTACCTGATGTGTTAATACTAGCGATTTATAGGTATTAGAGCGTTTCCGGTTTTGTTACTCATTTAGTAAAAATGATAGAAAATTGGTCAGTAAGAGAAATCCCGCTGCAGACTCACCCCTTCCCGCCAGGTACACTTTATCAGGGTGTGTGTCATTTTTGAAAGCTGCCAGTAATTTCGTTTCAGGATTCAGTGGAAGAGTGGGGGTGTCAATAAAAGCAGAATGAGTCGCCATACCTCTCTAACTTGTAAATCTGATCGTAACCTTTTCTGTTTCTACATGACATTGATTTTGCGCGATAAATTTGCGGTTCGTGGGTTGCCTGAAAGCGAGTTTTGTTTATTGCTTGTTGCTAAGTTACAAGTGTCAGTCGTTGCCTGGTAACGATTATAATATATTTTTTTTCCATTTTAATTATCACGAACTAGCTAGACATATTGTTTTGCCTGTTTTGCTTGAGATTATGGGCACAACTGCACAACTTAATTAATTGTTTACATTACAACCATGACATTAGTATCTGCTAAAACAGGGTATTTGAAATTAATCACCTAATGTTGTCAAAAATTTAATTCCTGCTATTTGCTTTTAATCACTCAATTTATGCTGCTACTAGGCACCTGTACTGTACATGTCCACTTTTGTATATATACATATTCACACATACATATTTAAATATGTTTGTATATTGTGCAGTTTTTATTGCTATCGGTTGCATATTTATTTTAGGTTATCACATTTATTATAAATATAATTAACATAATATTTAGATTACTTTATATTTATATTGATATATAAATAATTGTTTGTATATTGTATAACTGCTATGAGTAACAAGCTATGCTGCATTCACTCCTATCTTTTGTCCAATATGCTGCTTATCATATGTTATGTGATAATGGATTATTATTAGTAGTAGTAGAATTAATACTATATATCAGCCATTAATTACATAACTCTTAATTTGTATACACTTACAGCTAACCCTTACTGTATGTGTCTCAGGGTCAGCACCCGTCCTCCTCAATCTTTCGTGTCTCCAGTCACCCACCCCCCCCACGCCCCCCCATTTGGCCAGCAGATGTCGCTGACCATCCGTCCTCAGTGTATTATTCAGTCGGGCAGTGTGTCAGAAGCATAGATGTTACTCTGTGCTGCATTATGTTTGCACTATAGTCCCTTGCCTGTTCTTGCTCCCTGTGGTTCCTTGTTCCTGGGCCTTCTTGCCTCTTCATTTCTTGTAGTTAGTTGTTTTTCCTATTTTGACCCCTCATGGTCCTCTCCTTTGTAGTTTTACACCAGTGTATTTAATTTCCGTAATAAAACCCCTTTGTGTCTCAGAGTCGCTAACGTATCACTCCCTTTTCCTGGCTGCACCGTGTCCTGCTCCCATGACCAAATTAGCAAGCCGGCTATTACTAGTACGTCAAATATAAAGGCAAGTTGAAGTAACATAAAATATGGAAAATCACACCAGGTTATGACAGTGACAGACCTAAGAATGCTGCATAGCAGAGGTTTTCGATTACTGGGATAATTCACTGGATTATGAAAGTGAAACACAACAGCTGGAGCCTGGGTACTCGATGTTAGACGGGCAGCTCTTCACCTCCTGGGATGCACGCTGACTGACGCTGTTGATTCACTCTGCTTCTTCATCCAGTTAATGGGGCAGCTCACCCCAAAATAATAATAAGATATCAGCTGTAGATATATCAGTCTTCTCTCGAAAATAATTGGGCTGAATGGTATTCTGTCTGTAGTGATTAAGTTGCCAAAAGTGCATTTGAAAAATCCAACAGCAACGTCTCTTACCAGAAATCATGGCACAGTTACTCAAGATAATCCACAGAACTTGTAGACAGCAGTTTCATCTATTAACTGTTTTCTACCTAATGTTACTGGAAACACCGCTAGACTGGACTATTCAATCCAATAGGTACCATAGCCAATATCTCAGGGGTGCTGATTTGATGTCACTTGTGCGTGGCTTCCTTGCACCCCTACACGTACTCGTGTCCTTTGAGGTACTGCCACAGAACGGTAACATGACCTGAGGGGAGGGAAATGCTGTTAGGTTAGCTTGGTGTGACCAAAATTGCCAGTCTAGGGACTCTGCAGGGCCTCAGGAAAAAAACAAAACAAAAAAACAGACCTTCCCCCAGCATGGAAAAATGTATTACTATTATTTTAACCAGATATCTAAATGAATAATAATAACAAAGAATTTAATAAACACAACTCTTTTATTTTCACTTCTGTGAGAAACAGAACACATATAAGCAGATTTGTTGTTGCAATATATTATGTTATCGGCCACCCTTGGGGCCCCAGGAAGTTGCCTGTCTCATATGTCCTGTTGCTGTGCCTCTGTCGCTGCATTAAGGACCTTCCCACGTTGGTATTTCTCCTATTTTGTGTTTAAATATGCCAAGCTTACATACTAGATAATTTCACGCATTCTTCATGCTTAGATGTAGAAAGTTCTACAAGCAGTGTAGTTTGTCTCTTGGCCACAGTAATGCTGTTCAGACAAATGCCGTTCATAGACTGTTACCCAACGCCTACGTTATCTTTCCACCCACAATTCCCGATCGTCAAGTTCCTTGACTTATACTCATTTTGGCCACAACAAATCACATCGAGTGACTTTCCAAGCCTCTTTGTACATTTGCTGTGTTCCTTCAGGATGGGGAAAAACATTACAGCGCTTGGACAAGGAACAGCAATTTTAATACCACATAATTTCACATCTCACATGAAACTGCAGCCGGTCCAAACTGCATGTTTCACTGGACTGAAATCTATATCAGGAACACACTTAATATCCACTGACTAAGTCAAGGAAAAGTAGTTTTTCTGTGCATGCTGCTGTGCTTTGTGTAATAAACATTCCTGTAATAAAAATTCCTGTAATTAACATTGTGTAATAAACATTCCTGGTGCTGAAGAGGCAACCGGGCCAGTAAGATTGGCTATGTTGGCTGAACCTCACTTAGTTACAAGAGTTAAAAAACCTCGGCTAGCATGCCAAGCTGGGATGTGAGATTAGGAAGAGCACTCACGGAAAGTCTTTGGACGCTTGCTTAATTGAGAAAAAATATTGCAGATTTATTGGATTTTACAACAAAAATCATAATTTTTTTACAAAAATATGTATCCCATTAGAAAGAACCAGAGGTTTTAAATAAAACATTCAAGTAGTAATAAATTTAGAACTATAATTTGAGTTTCAGTGAGGTGTTCTGAGTTAAAAAGTTCCTTGGCAAACACTATTGAGAACTCACCCCTTTGCAATAACATAAAACACCAAACATTGGTGTTTACTATCCCTTTGGGAGCCACTGAATACAATTGCAATTAACAGCAACTGAATGAGTCAGTCATGATGATTATGACACTTAATGAAAAGAAAATATCTGTACGTATCTTCAGCACAGACATGTTAAGCACTGGTTATTAATGGACTTCTGTTATGAAACCAATAAATTTGCAACATTAATACAGCATTAAGCAAACTTCCCAAGATTTTCTGTGAGCACTGTAGTTTTAAACAGGAATAACCCATAAGTGAACATTGGATCAGTGTAGGACTCTCCAGGGGACCAAATAATCACTTTCTTCAGAATAAGAACTGGCATTTGGGTGATATCGTGCTGCTTAAAATGGCACTTTGTTAAATAATTAGACCAGCAAATATCTGCGGGTAGGCAGATAGTTGTTTGGAGCCACTGAGAATGGCAAAGGAGACAATCTGCATACATAAGTGTCTGGTGAGGTCTGGGTGTTTAGCATCCCTTTGGAGCGAGACCTCCTGACTTTGCTGACAGGCTACCACAAGGAGAAAAAGCAGACCAGGATGAACAACAGGAGAAAATAAATTAGCCTTACCTACATTGTCGCAGCATACAAGTTGCCCAGTTAAATCTGAGATGTTTCAGAATCATTTAAAACTAATTAGGTTTGTATTCATTGTTTTTTTTTTTTTATTTGGGTGTTTTTTTTTTAACAGTAATGGTGATGCTCATAATGTGGATTACTTTCTGCAAATCCTCTAGAAGAACAGCAGGCATACAGCAAGCGAGATTCTTTCAAGGGCTCCTAATGCAGTAATAATCTCACTTTCCAGAACCTGCAGCTGGGTCACTCCTAATATGAGAAGGTCCTTGTGGAAATGAAGCGGTTATATTTGTGTGCCTTTGTGCACATACATCCCAAAGGGAAATGTAGGAGTAAAAGGTATTCTGGTCCGTGACAATCAATTCAAAATGACTGCTGTAATTCAAAAATGTTAACTTGGGATGGCATTAAAGTAGATGTTCTTAGTGCACTCATCACTGATCAGCTTCACCACTCTGATGTTACACAACAGTTATTAAAGCAGTGAATCTCAACCTGAAATGAAAATAAAAAAGCTTGTTATGACAAAGGGGAAAAACTCTTAGCTAGCATTTTAAAAAGATTACTTCAACGTTTCTTCAGAGAGTTAGCAGACAATCATAAGAAACTTTAGTTTTATTTGGACAGTTAACTGAAGGAAATGCACATGCTTTACAGTCAGATTGGGGAACCTTCTGGAATTTTAACTTTTGTACCACAGGTCCAACTCGAATGGCCCACTCACCAGAGGACGGATCTGAAACCACAGGGGTCCACTGGCTCCTCATTCTGTGACATCCCCGTTGACTGTAAACAAAAAGAATGGGTCATAGGAGACAAGCCCATCGAGCTGGCATCCCATGATACTTACAGGTGATGTGCTGCCCCATAATGAAGATGGGGCCCTGGCCAGAGCTCAGTGTAAACGTGACGGGAGGCACCAGCTCAAACCCGCTGAAACTGACCTGTGACAGCAAGTGCTGCAGTTGAAAATCAGCACCTGACAATGGCCCGACCATAACCCGCCATCGCTGCTGGTATCAGGACTGACCGTGGGCAGGTGGGTGGGGCAGAGGGTGGCTATGGGCACAGGGTGGCTGTGGTTTGCGATGCTGTCCTTCACCTCCACCACGTGCATCTCGGGGCTCGACTCGGCGCTGAGGCAGATCTGGACGGCCAGAAAAAAAGAGAAAAGCACAAAACTAAGAGCAGCAAGTTCTCATGAAGTCTACAAAACAACCAGAGGTGGAAAATCCAGCTCCAGAATGTATAAATCCAGACCAAGATTTAGTTTCAACCAAGCAGTTCATTACTTTGTGACTCTTTATACTCGACTGGTTGGTTGAAACAAAACCTTGGTCTGGATTTGTACTTTCTGGACCTGAACTTTCCATCTTTGCCTAAACCAGGTGTGGCCAATGTTATCTGCAAAGGGCCAGTGTGTGTGTGTGTGTGCGGGTTTTCTCTGCAACTCCCTAATTAGATTACCAATTAGAGGACTGATTGGCTGAAGAGTCCTCACACCTGGGTTTGAACAGCTGACCTACAGGTTACCCCGAAAACCTGCATACACACCAACCCTTTGCGGATAAGACTGGCCACCCCTGGCCTAAACAAATCACTGTGAATTACAGTTCCTAGCCCGATGTGCTGGATCACTGGTTATAGCTTAAGGTTGTGTTTAATTTCCTCCATGTAGAATTAGCAAGGGAATTCCCAAGGTACTGGAACGTACCAGGGCTAGTGAATGGTAGACATGCCTGGAAGCGAGAGAAAGGCGAGGCGAGGCAGCATGACAGACTGACCGTATGGATGAAAAACTGGTGCTCCAGGAGGTCATCCTCCACCTCGAAAAGTGCCGTTTTCTTGCTTCCATTCAGCTCACAGCCTAGGGTTGCATTTAAGCCATATTTACAGCAGGCTTTCACAGTCATGAAAACCTACCATTCACTTCGCTGCTGGAGTAATTTGTTTTAAAAGTGCATTTAACTCATAATTACTGGGACAAGAAGCGGTGATAAGCAGGGCTAATCTGCCATGTCCCCTCAGTGTTCCATTCCAGGCACTTTTCATTATGCATTTATCGTGTTGATCACAAACATGTACAATTTGCTTTTGTCTGATGTCTTCAATAAGAAAACAGACAAACAAGTAAAAAAAAATAAAATAAATAACACTTGTCAGGTTTTTTTTGTTAGCAAGAACAATAAACTTCCAGTTTCCTTATGGCCTTATCCTGCCTTTTGAGCTTAGCCCAAATTCTGAGTCCGCATCCTTCGAAGGCTGCACCTGAGGACTGAATGTGATACGGCGGAGCAGCAAGGCTGCCGCACCTCGAAGGCTCCTTCAAATGCGCTCTAGATACGAGTCTCTTTGTCCATTCGCTAAGGATCCATCACACCCTTCATAGTCCAACCTATCCCAAGAATCATTGCACAGAGGTAAAGTAGGCGTGTCCCAGCTAGACATTAGCAGCGGTGATTTGAGGCTCAAGGATAAAGGCAGAAACAAATAGGAAATTATCCGTAGGCCAGACCCTCCCATTTGGCAATGCTTTCTGTTTGACCTTTGAAAGACGCAGCCTACAAAGACTTCACCTTCCTAGGACGTGTCCCTCGAAGGATGCAACCCCCGAATTCAGACACAGCCACTACTGGTCTGAGATTGGGTGTCATTCATGAGAGACAAACCAGAATGAACAACTGCTGGATTCCAGCACTCCAGGACCAGGGTTGCCTACCCCTGGTCTAGGACATTATTTCCACACAATCAGGATGGATTTTTAAAATGGTAATTGTTAGTTAGGTGCACACACAAGAATGGAGATTCTGTCTGAATGACTAAACTTTACACATTTATCAAAGTATGTAATCTTAGATAGAAGCAATGATACCAGGCGCTCAGCACAAACCAGAGCTTCTCACCCCAGATTACACAGACTGTGTCAAGCACAGAGAAACTGGCTGGATCACTGAAGGCTTCCATCTGCATTGGATCTTCACTCCTCCGGGAACTCGTCACTAGCATCATAAAAGCTTCTCCGGACTGAGAACAATAAAAGAACTAAGCAAGCCTTTGTGCAGGACACAAGATACAAGGGTATCATGTATATGGCATGCAGCATATATAGACGCTTGTTTCAATATAGACGTTGCTACTGTGGTATTTCGTCTGCAGTTTTCGGTGAAGGACCTGAACTGACTTTGCAAAAACTAATCAAACCTTAATTAAAAATCACTCGATCATTGCGGCGTCACTACTTCGATTTGATTTAAGGCCGGTGAATTCACGCATCAGAAACTCAGAGCCCCAAGTTTTTTTTTCCCCACAGAACCTTTGCCGCCACCGAAATAACTCTGTGGTCAGTGTGGTTTGTGGAAGAGAAAATATAGAAGCGAAGTTTTCCCACCGACCCTGCAGTTTCCGCAGCTACCCCACTCGGGTGCAGTAATACTAGGGAAGTGGTTAATAGGAGGACTGTCTCCCCAGCGGGGGAATTTCTCCTGTAAAATCTCTGTAACGGATTTTAACTTTGGACAAAATTTATAGAACTCCACTTTTATAATGCAAATAATGACATGATTTTAAACACATGGATTCTTGTACTGGATATTTTCTTTGCAACTGACATAGACATTTACACCGTCAACCCTTCACAGGATACTACTAAATGTAAGTTAGAACAGTTTAGTGGGTTGATGGCAATTTAAGGACCCTCATCTGGCCTGCAAATTAATCCCTACTTGCGAGTGTCATTTTAGCGATATTTTAAAAACACACCAGCACTCGTGTCGATAGATAAGTCAAATCTAGGATTACGTATTACACATAGAAACAAAAATCTACCTATCTTCAATATATGTCAGAATGTCTTAAGTTCCGACGTCATTTCTCGGCCATACTGCAGTTTCGGCACCGAAGGTAAACCCGTTTCACATTAATAGTGTTCATTCCACACAGTTGGATTTATTAGTCTTGATGTTTCCACAATTTAAATGGTAGTAGTTATTATTCGTTCTATTTATTTTTAATTGTACTTACCTAAGCAAAAGTCGACGGGGTAAAAAAAAAAATTAGAACCCTCAATTTCAAACAATATAAGGCGCTTAAACTGCCTATGCAATCAGATGGTTATACTTTAAGGTTAGATTTTTATAAAGCCCAAGAGAACGCGTACTGGATCTAACGGTAAAAATTGTAGTATATTTGTTTTTTCGCGTACAATCACAGTAAATTACATAAATCTGTTAATTCGAAAACTCCACCTTTAGTAAAATACGCTTGAAAAGGTTTAAGATTTATTTAGTTTAGCCACGGGGTGGCAGTATAGACCTATAAACAAACGGTATATCAGTAAAGGGAGGTGTGCGGTGGGTTTACTTGAGTATGTACACATGGTTTATTTCCTATTCCGACAGACCTCTACATTTCTCATTTTTGTACGATGTTAGCTTTGGCTGAGTTTTCTGATGCCCTTTAAATGTTTTTATCTTTATTGCCGAAATAGCTGTCGTTTATCTCCGTTAGCTAGCCGCGCTCTAGATGAGCGAATGAGGACTGAAGCTTGTGGTTAGAAACTTACTACTGCAGAGTACAGAAGTATATTTTAATATACAGGGAACAGGAATGGAAACTGTTACACATCGAAGCAGATTTGCTTGCTTAAAAGAGAAGACGTGCTGAGATGTTCCACCAAGCAGCTGAAATTGGGCTGCAAACGACTGGTTTGACGAAGCCGGTTTCCAGGAACCGACATGGATTTACGCAACCATAGGCCAGAGATTACAAGACCGTAACATGGACTTTGCGCAGTGCCTCGGGTCCCCTGGCCTGCTGACTGTCAGTGGTTACAGGGGTCGGTTTGACCGCGCTCCCCTCGCTGAGTCTTACTGGGGTATGAGACGTTTGTCAGGTCGCTTTGCTATGAGTAAGCGGGTGTAGGAACATGTGCTCCCCACCCCCGTGTCTGCATTGGCCGTAAATTCTCTGCCTTTGCCTTATTTTTTCACCTGCTACACGTCTTCAGTGCAGGGGATCTCCCGATGCTGCATAAGTTTATTTGAAGATCTCAGAATTCAAGGTCGGGGGGCAGCCATGTTTTTAAAACTGTCCTCTTATATTGCCAGTTAAGTAAGGTCTTGTCTGTAGGGATGTGCGGATCGATCCTAAAGTATCCATATTTTCGATACAGGCATTGTATCAAACAGATCGATTCTCAAATAGAAATATCGATTCTATCTGTTTTTTTAACGAGTGATTTTAAGACATTTTAATAATGGTAGTACGCCGTATATTGTTTAAATATTTATTTAAA
>JABFEA020000043.1:12237501-12251049 GCA_019775915.2 Cyphomyrus plagiostoma
TAGTAATCTAATTAGGGAGTTGCAGCGAAAACCTGCATATACACCGGCCCTTTGCGGATAAGATTGCCCACCCCTGCTCTATACAATGTAGCTGGTGTTAGAAAGCTCTCCATACAGTGTAGCTGGTGTTAGACAGCTCTGCATACAGTGTAGCTGGTGTTAGACAGCTCTGCATACAGTGTAGCTGGTGTTAGACAGCTCTCCATACAGTGTAGCTGGTGTTAGACAGCTCTCCATACAGTGGATTTACACCATATGTGAGATTTAGCTGCGTCTGTATGTATGTTTTGTGAAGAGTGCTCACGCTTCAGCAACAGGAACATGTAATTTTAGCCAAAATCCAAAAGTTACGCTAATGTTAGACCTCTGAACCAGATACAAAAGCAGAATATTTTTTTTTTTATAATGTATCCATCTGTCAAAGCCCATGGCAGGAAAAATACATAGCAACAAAAATAGTAATAATAATAAAATAATCTGCTTACAACTTTAAGGAAAAAGATACATTACATAATACATAAAAGGCCCTGTAATGGCCATGACTATATAGTGTAACTCATTTAAGTGCTTTGAAGCTGAAAGAGAAATAAACAGCTATGGACTGGACATGCCCTCAGACGAGTGACCCTTTGAAAACAACATTCTTTGTCCCTGTGGTCATCAGCAGATACAATTGTCATTTTCACGTTGTTGTTGTCCGCCCGGGCACCAAATAGGTTTTAAGAGAAGTCCTGGGATAAGTATTCCCTAGTCCCTCGTAATGAGTGCTGATACACCGGACGTAAACCCCCCTCCGCCCTCCCTCCTCTTCCAGTTGGGCAGTCCCTCTTGTTTAAGATCAAAGGAACTAAAGTTCTCCCGATGGATATCTCTGAATGTCACGCAGGCCAATTCACAAAGAGGAGACGCAATCTGCTGGAAGCTTGGGATGCTGGCTGATCTGTAACACTTCTACACCGCCGTCTATTCTGAAGTCCATACATCACCGGCCTGCATTCGTGACTCACCCGTTGCCTCATCCAGATCATTGTTAGATTTACCGTGATCCTCCCACATCCAGCTCACACTTACAATCAAGGGACCTTCTTCCTGTGACACTCACTTCGTCATGTCTGTGTTATTGGCTACTGGCAAAGGCAGAAATGTTTCTGTTAGTCAGAGCAATAATGAACAATCGTAAGCAATATTGGCACATTTCCTAGGGGACACACCTCTGTCTTATGACAATGGGAACATGTCAGCTGTAAATTTAATAGTCTGCTTGCAGTGCTTGTC
This sequence comes from Cyphomyrus plagiostoma, assembly GCA_019775915.2. Taxonomy (NCBI): domain Eukaryota; kingdom Metazoa; phylum Chordata; class Actinopteri; order Osteoglossiformes; family Mormyridae; genus Cyphomyrus; species Cyphomyrus plagiostoma. The sequence continues at coordinate 12,238,777 of JABFEA020000043.1, forward strand.
ACATTAACGCCAGCAGGGGATTCTGGGACGTGTTTGTGTCATGCACATCATCGCACTGCAGACCCTAAGACACTGGAGACAGGAAGGAGAGGGGTCAGCATGGGATTTACGCATGTGGTGTTTATCAGTTCTTATAACAGGCAGTAATCGATATTTTTATTTGAGCTCTAGTTAGTTTCAGTATATAATGGAATTCCAAAGGGTGTGTCTTTGTCACGTCATCAGAAATGTCATATAACACAAACACTAGAGATCTTGATTTCTTTGGTGTCTTGGATCAGAATGAGCTGTTTGAGCAATAAACTGGAATATCATTGTGATACTGAACCTGTCGCAGAAATGTTTACTTACACACTCCCTTGCTCACTTTCTTATATGCAGATTTCTAAATTTCAGCCTTACTTTACAGCAGGGGTGCCCAACTCCAGTCCTAGGGGGCCAGAGCCCTGGGCATTTTTGGGTTTCCCCTTATATTTAACACACCTGATTCAACTCTTGTGCTAATTACCACACAGCTGTTGAGCTGAATCATTTATGGTGGAACAGGGAAAGAACTAAGCTATACTGGGCTCCGGCCCCCCAGAACTGGAGTTGGGCATCTCTGCTTTAAAGTAATAGTATTGGCTTTCATTTTAATTGTGTGTTAAATGTCAGTCATCGGCCCTGTGTGTCTGTGCTTCACCCTCTTCTGCCTCTTAGCACTGAAACGTGGGCGAGTTCCGCGGGATTCTTAAGGGGATCCTGGCCGTGAGAATGCACCTAAGGTCAGCCATCAGCACTGCCAAGTTTACCCCCCCCCCACACACACACACAGTCCCATTTTTTGTGTGTAATGTATGTTATTTGTTCTCCTATTGGTGGGGGCTACCAGTGGGAGGAGGGGACTGGTCTACTCTTCACTCTTTGGAGGTGGGGCTTGTGTTACCAGCCAAAGTTGGCAGTCTCCTTGGTCAGGGGGCGGCGCCATTTTGTCAGGCTCAAGATCCACCCCTATGTCAAGGTCTCGATGAAGCCACCGGTGGCCACAGGCCTCTCTTGCGTCCATGCTGGCTCGGCGCAAAGATGGATCTGGTGACATTGGACGCTGAGGAGGCAGGGATCTGCCAGCGGTGCCCGTCTGCCAGAGCGGAGCATCTGCTGCCAGCCTTGAGTTATGACGCTCTGGGCACCCAATAGCCAACCACAAGCAGCACCACCTGCCGTACGGCTGCTAATCAGGACTTTTTCAGGCTTAGCTTTTGTTTTTGAATATTCCCTGCTGTCATGCAGCATTTTGACCACAATCTCTCCGCGTCCTGGCTGGGGGATAAAAGAAAAAAACGACATCAGATCCGTCATCGAGAGAAGAGACGGCTCAGGCATGGCTGACGGCTCAAAGTCAGCTTGGCAGCTGTTTATTTGTCTGCCGTGTTAGATGGGGAGCTGAGTAATGTCCAGCTTATTGGGTGGTGGCTGGACAGAGGGGTGCGGGAGCTGGCGTCCGCCGACATGTTGACGCGGAGTGGGCCGGGGCCGCAGCGGCGAGAGCCAGGCGTGGCAGGTGGCGTCAGGGGCTGCGGGCGGGGGGCCAACCCGCCGCATCACTCACTATGCGGGGGCCCTGAGCTGCCCGGTGCCGCCAACTCGCTGGCGAGGAGAAGCGGCTGTGGCCATTGTTTTGGCAGCAATGCCGGAAAGTGAGGGAACCCCTCGCCTCAGAGGCCCCTGGGAAAGAATCCAGGGTCTCGACTCTACAGGCTCCTCTCCAAAATGGGGTTATTTCATGAGGGTGTTTACGGGGGTGTTAAAACTTAATGCCTGTGGTTCGAAGGTTGCTGGTTTGAACCCCAGCAGAATAATCATATCTCCTATGGGCCCTTCAGCAAGGCCCTTACCCCGCCCCCCCCGCCCGAAATACTCCAGGGGCACCTGATAAATGGTTTGAACCCCAAGCTTTGCTCCCATCTTGTGTGTGTGGGGGTGGGTTTGCATTGATCACATTTGGGAACCAAAATATCCCCTTTGGGTGTCACCATTTGGATAACCTCAATTTTATAAAAAATCTGTGGATGCAATCAAAAAAGTAAAAATTCCATTTTTATTAAGGTTAGGACTGGGTAGGGGTTAAAGGTGTCGTGATGGATTAGGGTTTTTCCCATAGAAATAAATGGAAGGTCCCTTTTTGATAGGTAACATGCGTGTGTGTGTGTGTGTGTGTGTGTGTGTGTGTGTCGCTCTCTCTCTCTCAAAGGAGAGCATCATGGGAAATGTGAAAAGAAGAGTTCCAATGTACCTGTGCAAATGGAAAATAAACTTTCGTTTCATGCAAGGTACACTGTCACGTGCAAGACGGAAAGGGAGACAGCCAGTGAGCGGAGTGCTCGTTCACTGCTGAGGGCTGTGGAGTCCTGCTGCATCACACTCAGTGGTGCCGGATGATTGGGGCATCTTTTTGTAGGACCTCTTGGTCTGAGCCAAGCAGGTGGGGGCAGTGCTGAGGCCAGTGGCTAGCAGGGATGCTATTAGAGATTTTGCCCCCCCCACCCCCGCCAACCCAGACCAATGCAAATATTTTATAGATTTTCTAGGGTCCCTGACAGCTGGTCCAGGGGGAAACACTCACCCAGCTAACAGGGAATGTTCCCAGAACTTCAGCCAACATTACGTAAGGGTTGTCTGACAGTTGTCCGAGTTCCTACTGTAACATTAATGTAATGTTATTTCAACATTCTAAATTTTAATAAATGTTAGCATGATGGCATTATTACCTGAACATGCTTTTAACATAATTGAATATGTTGAAATATATTGTTTCATAATAAAAAAAAAAAACATTATTTTATAAAAGAGCTGTGTGCATTTAAGTTAAATACTCCATCCAGTCTTGAACTGTCAGAGGTGCAAGTGAGGCCGTGTTAGCTGGAGATCTACCAAGCCCATTATTAGCATGTGTGTTATTATTCTGAGTTGTGGTAGTGGGTTAACGTTCTGAGAACATCAAGAATACTGGACGCTTTGAACGTTTTCATACCTTAATCATAACGCTCAGTTAGCGTTCCTGGAACGAAAATTGTTGACTGGGCAGGAACCCTTACCTTGGAGGTGGCGGGGCGGGGGTCTATTAAGCCCCAGGGATAGTTGAGTTCAACCGACTGTCATCAACTAACTGCAGTAACTCTGTGCCAGTTGGGTTGCCACTGACCCCCCTGTGATCCACCCACATGATGGTGAATCTTCAGTGGCTCCTGCCTCGCTAAGTACACATACACAAAACCGTGAAAGTATGCATGCCACTTCCATTGAGGAAGAGCTCCATGTTTCAGTGCTAATGATGGTGCAGTGAGCAGCCTGCTCCTGCATGTGCCACGTTTTGTGAAGATTCACACAATCCACCCTCTAAGTGAACTGAGCAGGGAGCTGGGCAGGTGCTCTGCATGCGCATGTCACCTCTGTGAATCAGGCCGCTGCTTGTTTTCATTGCTGTGTTTTATTCCAGAAATACTTCTGCAGTGAATGGCTTCGGCGTTCATAGTGAAATCTTGTCCCGTGCCTTTTTTTTCATGAAATTAAATCAGATTGAATTGCAAATTACAGTCATTATCGTTATTATCCTTTTTACCATTATATATTTATGTAAAAAAGGGGCTTGATATGACCAGAGACCCTTTTTCCAGAAGCCTAACTTTACATTTATGACTGCGTGTGCTCTATGAGAGAAAACACATTGAACCTGTTCAAATTGCTTAACTTGAGGTGCCCGTGGCAGGATCATTTTACTAGTCCTGTCCAGTCACATTTCACACTAAAGTGTAAGTCTAGCCTTCATCCTTTCAGTTAAATGAACCCTGGTATATTTTCAGCATTGGGGCAATGGGCTGGTCAGTGGTACTTGACTTGCCCTATGAGAATGTCAGCAATAGCTCTGCGAGTCTTACTGGCTTTTCTGAACTATTATCATTACTATAATCACTGAGTGTCCTTACAGATTGAGTGTGTATCTCTTACCTCTTACCATATAACTCTTACCACTTTGTGTAATGTGTTGATTTCCTGCTTTCCCCTGCTTTTTGTGGTCAGCTCGGATTGCCAATTTCAGTAATGTTGTACAAATCACACTGGCTACAGCCTTTGCACTATTTTTTTACATTTTTTTTCTCTTTATCATTGACTCCTTGAATAAATCTGCCTGCGTAGATGTTTGTGTTTCTATAATTTATTCCTTTCCTTCTCTATTTGTTAGAAAATGCAAGTGCACCAGCATCACCCCGTGTGTTTAATTTTAGCAGGTACGGCTGTGGATTTATTTATTTGTTTTGTCACGACTTTACATCCCCTTCGGTGGTCAGCTGGACTCCAGCCAGCGTGATTATTCAACAGGCCTGACGCCGTCGAGGAAATCTCGTTTGATCACCCTGCCTAGCAGCTTAGAATGTAAAACAATCATTGGGCCGTAGGCTCGTCCAATCAGAGATGAGAACTTCACATTTCTAAGAATGAACACGGACCCCGGCGTCCTCCGGCTGGGATTTGCAGCCCCCCCCCCCCGGGGCCCAGTCGTTTTCACCTCCTGTGGAAAAGGCGCTCATTTCCTTAGCTCGCCTTGGGAAGCCTTTAAAAGCAGAACCCCTGGGAGATTATGAGCGGCCCCGTTCCCTCAGAGCAGGAAGTCCAGTTTATGAAGTCCAGAGCCCTGCAGGAGCCGCTCGATTGTATCTGCAGGCCTATAAATCATGGGAGCAACGGCGTGGCGTCAGGGACCCCCTCGCACGTCCCTCCAATTTGCTGAGGGATTGTTTTTCTTAATATCCCTGGAAGTTGCCAGGATGCGAAGACCCAATTAGCAGCCCTCTCTAACCATGGTCAGCGCCATTGCCCAACAGCAGACTGATGTGTGTTTTGGTTTTCTGAGAACGACGATACAGCTGTTGCATTTTTTTCAAACCAGGGGGTTGACGTTTGCTACTGGAACTGAGCTGCCACGCTCATTCCCGGCAGGTGCAGGTGAGAGAAACACCTACCTGCAAACTCACCTCTCAGAATTGACCTACTGTTATGAAGTCTTTTGCAGCATGATCCCTTTGTTTAAAGGTGCAGTGGTTTAGGATTCATAACCTGAAGGTTGTTTGTTTAAATCCCAGGTGAAGCCTGCTTAAGTGCAGTCAATTAATATGAATTGCAGTAAAATGTTTATTTGCATAAATGGGCAAAATATGAAAAATAAAACATAAAGGATATTAAAGTATCACCTGCATTTAACTCCATGAGAAAGGCTGGCTAATGGCTAATTTGAAGAAATGATTAGAGGTCTTTTTTCAAATTGGATAACAACCCAAAATCGCTTTGCGGGGAACTTGTATAATCACAGCATGATTTTCTAAATATTCAAAATAAACTGTATTGCAACAGGCTTTTGTTAAACAAAAAAATCCCAAATGATGTTTCTTTTTTGGTTTGTCTTAAACGTCTTTGAAGAGTTTATTCTACAAGTGGAACCGTATGAAACAAACCCATGCAAGTTATTTACACTGCAAGAAATAAAGCATGAAAATGATAAACATGAAGAAAACCCTAAATTACCAGTCTTCAGTGGAGTTTACCTTCAAAGTACACATAGATCTCCAGAGTCTCTGCACTTCCAACCTGTTGTTTGCCATTATTATTATAAGTGTTTTAAGCCAGTTATACGCTGAATTGTTAAAACCATTCAAAAGTGATTGAACACGTAGGTCAAAAGCATAAATCACTGCAAATGAAAATTTATGTTACAGATGAAGACAGGAGTGGACCTATTTAATTTGGATTAAATGTATTCATACAAAGGCATTGCACTGGCATGCTAAAATCAAAAGGGAAGGCACAGCCAAAGCTGACGGCGGCCATTTTCAACAACCTCAGCCTGCCGCTCCAGTAGTGGCTATGACCTCATTGTGTATCAGGAGCTAATGTTCCCTTTGGCGTGTGGGATAGCTTCAGGCAGCTGAGACACGGGGCGTCCATGTCTGCTCACTTCCAGTCGTGACTTTCCTCGCTTATCTCCACTTTACCAGGGATCTGTCTCATTTTGTCCCAAGGCATTTTCTTTACACAGGAAATTCTCCATTAGCTGAAGGGTCTAATCAGGAGCACGAGAGGGTGGGAGGACACTAATATGGCAAAAGAGAGACAATGTAGCCCATTCTTGCGGCGGCACAGAGGAGCCTTGAGGCCTTTGCCTACCTGAGCTCTTAATCGTGGCCGTAGAAGTTTGACCCCATTGGCTTGCCGTAGAGGTGAACTGGAGTTTGCTGACTTGGCACAATGAGGAAGTTTCATGCTCAACATTACAATGAAGTTTCCATTATGAGTCCCGGCCCATTGTGGGCGATTGTTAATTTATAAATGTTTTCATTCACAATAGTCTGAAACTGCTTAACGTTGCTTTAAGTTTAATCACCTTGACAACAGCCCAAGTGTAAAGGGTAAACAGTATTTTGTTTTCTGACAAGTTGCTTTATATGTGGAATGCCGATGACTCCTTACTTCAAATATTTTTAAAAATATTTTTCATGATTTTTTGATGCTTTAATAATCAATCATAGTGTCATATCTAAAATCTATGTTACTTTTAAAACTAGATGTTCAGCTAGAAGCAGAGAAAAATCTTCTATTACCCTTATCACTGCCAAACTCATTACATAATGTACAGTCTATGTGATAGGCTTGATATCAGACCCCTAACTAAAAATAAAGACCCTTTTCATCATTCAACGACTTTAAATTTGAGTTTCGGAGCACAAGGAACATTGCAATTCCACCCATCCATCTGTACGTCCATCCATCCCTGGTCAGGACTGTAGGGTGGTGCAGATTTAGTGGAAAAGTTTTCAGACTCAGACATTGACTTCACTTCACCAGGACATTGAAGGGAAAAAAAAGCAGAAAGCGTCTCTCTTCCTTTTACTGTAAAGGGACGGGCACTGGCAGTTTCTAACTCATTTTCCCCGTTTAGCTACTATCTACTGGAATGATTAAATCTCAGAAACAGACCTTGTTTTGATACGAGATGCCATTTGAGATCACGCAGGAAAATGTGAAAAGTCCCAGCGGCTCAGTAGATACCCCCCAAAATTTAACTGCCCCCCCCCACCGCCCCCATGGTTCGGCAGTACAGCACAGCGCTCCATGACTATCAAGCTGGGGGGAAATCGCCGTCATTAGCAGGTGAGTAGAACCACATGGTTTGAATCCTAAACCAGCCGTGGAGAAAGTCTGTGTTTTGGGGAACCCTGTGGGACTCGCCACGTCTGCCCCCAGGCCATTGTGCTCAACCCAGGTGGAACTATGCCGCTGACAGGGCTCTGGGTCGGAATAGACAGGCGCTTGCTCAGCGTATGTCACGCTGTTGATGATTACAGAATACATGCAAATTTTCTGGAGGCTTGAGGTCAAATGATTTCCCTCAGAATATTTACAGATACAAACACAGAGTACTGTTAGCTGCCATTATGGGCATTCCAGAAAGGTAATGGTCATGCATTAAATAACGTTTACCATGGTGTGGAATTAGCAGGACAAGTTCTCTGTTCATATATGTTTTTATGGTAACACTTCACTTAAAGCAATCATATAAATGCATTGTAATGCCACCATAATGCATTCATACAGCATTATAAACACAGTCCTAACTATTTATGAAAGGCATAACCCATTATAGCCGTGTTCATTGTGAATGCTCTCATCTATAATGCACTATAAATACCTTCGCAATACATTATATTGATCATTATAATTCATTATGAAGGTCTACATAGTGCACTCTACATTAGACCTTTACAGAGCATTCATAATGAATGATAAACATGGCATTATTGTATTATGCCTTTTTTTTAAATAAATATGTATAGCTATGTTTATAGTGCTTAATGAATGTATTATAATGTGTCATGGATGTGTTCATTGATAGAATAAGCATAAGCTTCATAGAAAGTATTACAGCTTGTATGTATATATTTGAATGCTAACAAAGCCAACAAACAGGGGCTAAAACTGTGACAGTAACAGGAATAGCTGAGCTGCCGGGAGGCTCGTTAAGTGTGACTAGACCTAGACAGCGTGGCGCTACACTGTGTCAGTGTTTGACTGTGACTGGTAGCGGGTGGTACTCTGGCTCAGTGTTGCCTCACACTTCTGGGGTTGAGGGTCTAAATTCAATCCACGCTGTGTGTGTGTGGAGTTGTTTGCATGCGTTGCCTGTGCTTCCTATGAGTGCTCCAGTTTGGAAAATTGCAACCCCCCCCCCCCCACTTTATAATGAATGATGGATGTTTGGCAGTGGTGGAAAATAACCGGGCTTCGGTTCCTCTGGGGTGTTAGTGGTGGTGATAGGCGAGTAAGTTGGCAAATGTTTCGCGCTGCTCCTCGTGGAGCGCTATCACACAGCAGCATCCTGCCAGGTACCTGTGGGGGCGGGACAGCTGTATCACCATTCATACGAGCTTCATCTCTGTCTGTCCCTCATGTTTATCTTTCATGTTTGCCGTGAGACTCCACTGAAAAAAAACGCTAGCTGACAATTGTGTAAGTCCAAATGGGTTACATTCTCTGCATCAATGCTTTCTGGCATGGCTATATTTATCTTACGTATCATCCTGAATCACCCATTACGGGAAGAGTGAATTCAAGTGTTAAGCAGTTGCTACAAAACAAAATCAGCAATTTTTGAACACTAGAGGGGGGGGGGGGGAGACCTTACTTAAGGCTGCTAGACTTTCAGATGACTTCCAAAAATATTCACAAGTGCTGAAAAAGAGATTAAATAAGTAAAACAAATACGCATTGAAATTGGACCAGTCTAAAACGTGTCTGTTGTTAATTAGCGGTAATAGATAATTCACGTTGTTCAGAAAATGGTCGCTGAATGTGTTGTGTAAAGCAGTTTGCATTGGGCCTGTGCAAGTCAGAGTTCAAAGGCGTTTAGCTGAAGCCGAAAGACAGAGATCTGGTGCTCTGAGTGAAGATGGATATGCAGATAGTTTTTCTTGGATGAAATCTGAGAACAATGTATAACAGGTTCTCATGTTTCCTGCAAGTTACCTGAGGTTGTTTTGAACCCTCATCCTGTTACCAGGATATATTTGGGAAACAGACTGCCTCGACCAGTAGTGCAGTTGACTGCTTTGATCATCTCTGCTGGTGCACGGTGAATGTTTTGTTCTTATCCCCGATGAATATTTATCAAAAAAAGAGCCAGAGAAGCTGGTTTGCGGGCTGGTTCCTGGGCTGTTTATCTGTTAGTTTCTGTTATTCAAATAGCCGCTGCAGCGATGTGTGTTTCCGTTAAGCGCTCTGAGCTCGGGAGTGACTCGGGGACGGCTCCAGAGTGCCCTGCTCCCTGCACCAGCTCCGGGTGAGCGAGTGTAGTGGGACAGGATGGGGTTCATTTGGTCTGGCGCCAGTGCAGTGGCAGCAGCAGAGATGGATAGGGAGATAAAGGCATAGAGCGAAGGAAACGAGGTGGTGGAGTTCGGTGCCTCGGCAGTGACATGTGCAGCCCTCACCAAGGCCCGCTGAGCGTGGCGGCCATCGCTCACCCAGGCTTCGTAGGTTGACCCAATCGGCAGTGTGTCAAAAAATGAGAATCAAGGGGTGGCTTTGTGCCAGGAGATGGCAACGGCCCAACAAACCATCAACAAGGTGCATCCTGGAGCCAAAGCATGAGCTTCGAGCTTCTCAGTCCAGGGCGTTCATGTGACTCACTGCAACTTCCTGTCAAACGGAAACAAGAATGGAGGCCAGGGTGGATTTGACTAGTAGGAGTGGGAATTGTCACTCATCGTGCCGGCTAGACCCCCCACGGAGCTGACATGGCCGACGCAGCCTAGCAAGAGCTTCTGAAAACCATAAACCTCTGCTGCACATTTTTTACAGTCTTGGGCATGTTTCTGGTGCAGAGTGCCAAACATAACCAGAAACCACATATCTTAAAAATGTATAAAATGTATAAAACTTCTGCATATATGTAGGAAGACTAACCATATGCCAACTGGTTGAATTCAGTACATCTGTTTGCAGACCCAAGAGCACATTGCCCTGCTGGATTTCTAAGGAGAAGTACTGTGGTTGTAAGACCGCAGTAAATGAGATATCAGACGTGCTGACAGCCTTAAAGACAGGTTTGCTGGCGTGGATTTATGGAAAAGAGGGGGGGATTAAGCCTACACATCTTCAAAGGTTCCCAAAGAAAACAGCTCTTAATTAGTAAAACATTTATGTTTTTTATATAACGTGTTTCTTACAGGAAGAAATCGGCCAAGTCATGGCTCGGTTGTGGCAAGACGAAATGCTGGAACGGTCAGTGCAGCTTTTAAACAGATGAGTTTATGTGGATGTGTGTATGTGTGCGGCCATCCATCCATCCACCTTCTTCCCGCTTATACAGTACGGGGTCCCAGGGGGGCAGTCCATCCCAGGCAGCATAGGGCACAAGGCAGAGGGACACTACACCTAGATCACATGGGTCTATTTGTATTGCATTTGCGCAGTTTAAATATGTATAGGGTTTGTGCATGTCAGTGTGTGTGGTTTGTTTGAACTTGGATTCTCTACACAGATTTGGTTAGCAAAGGTGTCCCATCTGAAGATCTGTACATCCAACCTAAAGCGTCCTGCAACCCTGGGCAAAATGTCTTCCAGAGATCAGCTCGCCTAGATCCTGGACAGCAGCCTCCACACCTCACCTCCCCAGAATCAGACACGTGTTTATACTCTCCAATGCTCCTTCACTGTCTTCCACCTCTACCCTGCCAGTAACTGTAACCCAGTAGCTCCTGGGTGCAAAGACCTGTTAAACTTCACCAGTTATGACACCCCCCCCCCCCTTCCCGTCTCCAAATTCATTAGTCGTTGATCCCAGCCCACCATGTACCCACAAATAAATCGAGATGCCCTCAGATTTAATGTGTTTATGGGAAGGTGTGCTGTCGCAACATCAACAACAGTCCCTTTGAGCAGCTGCACAGGGGCCCCTTTGAGTCCTGGGGTCCCAGAGGCCCCCCTTGCGAGCAGAGTGGCTCAGTGTTTCCACTGGCCACGCAGCCTGCAGCTTGTCTGGTGTTCGGCGACGGGGGAGGCGGGGCAAGACGTTTCTGCAGCCACTTTGTTCATGGCCCTGCCTCTCTTGTTAAGTGGGCTGCCAATTTACTGGCTAGACCTCTTTCCACATAATTTTAAGACATAATTCCCCACATAATTTTGCTTTAAATGAAAACCGAAAATGATCATCTCTCCCTGCCATGGTGGTGCTCTGTGGGAGCCCAGGTGTGGGGGGGCACCTTAAGTGACTCATGTGACAGTAGCTCATTTTTATATATATTTATATATATATTGACAGGGATCATGTTTGTGGCAATTAAATCAGTGAACAATCGTTTCGGTCTGACCTGAGTGTTTCCTAATATCGGGGTGAGGAATGAGGGGTGAGATTATCTATCCTCTGTCAAAATGTTATAGAAAAGGTGAGTCAATATGCCGCGATTGGCTGATCTGTGTCCTCATGCAGCCTCGCCCACCCACCTTGGCCTATCTTGTTATCTATCTCTACCCTGTCCTTGCCGTCATGCATGGCTCATGCCTCTCGTGGGAGGGGCCCTAGCCTGGTTTTGGTGGCAGCAGCATCATGTGATGCTTTTGTGTCTCCAGACTGATATGTGATAAAGGCTCACATGTGTGTGAGTCTGTCTGTACCTGTGTAACTCCATTTTGTCACCCAAATCTGTATCTGCATACGTGTTTGTGTCCCTCCATGTGCCAAGCCCTTCCTCCAGACTCTTGGTCCTTCCTGGTCATCTGGTTATGTTCTCCTTAATCCGCCTGTGACCAACCCGTGACCACTTTCCCCGAAACGTGACGTTGAAGCAGGTATCGCTCACAGAGCTGTTTTCAGCAGCGTCCTGATGCCAGCTGGGTCATAGTCAGAGCTGATGCCGATCTTCACTTTGAGAGGAGTGAACCCAGAACTGTATGGTCCTATATCCAGAGAAGATTCCACCCGTGTAAATAAATCTGCACCCCACCCTCTTGGTGGTCTCTCCTGCCCCTGGCCCATTCTTTGGAAGCTTTTTCAACTGACTTCCCTGATTTGTTTTTAAAAATGCCCATTTATAGACCATACCCTGCTTTAATGTTCCCTGGCCTCTCCCTATCGCAGCCCCATCAAAACAACATTGGCCCCAGTTTAATTGTGCTGCGGGGGGGGGGGGGGGGGGGGGGGGGGGGGGGGGGGGGGGGGGGGGGGGGGGGGGGGGGGGGGGGGGGGGG
>JABFEA020000043.1:12251149-12282603 GCA_019775915.2 Cyphomyrus plagiostoma
ACAGAAGTCTATGCTTGCCCTGTGCTGTGCAAACAGAAATTCCCCCACCCTGGTCCTCAAAAACAGGTCTACAGGCTGATTGAAGAGAGCTGTTCTTACCGCTCTGGAAAAAAAAAACAAAACTATTAACTCTAAATATTTTATGTAAACCCGAAAGTTTCTTGTGTCAAGGTTGACATGTATATAATACAGTGAAATTTTTGTAAACAAAACTGAAGCTTAGCATCATGATTGATCTACTGTAAAAACTATTAGAAACTTTGCACCGGTTCCCTTGGTTACGAACAACATCCATTCCCTAAGTCTGTCTTTAAGCTGAATACGTAGCTAAGTTATAATAATAATAATAATAATAATAATAATAATAATAATAATAATAATAACAATAAATCTTTATTTGTATAGCACCTTTCATACAAAGGAATGCAGCCCAAAGTGCTTTACATGCAATAAAACTATACTAAATATGTAAAAGATTGAAAAATAAAAATAAAAACATTAATAAGCAAATTACAAATTATAATGAGAAGAGCAGACATTATACACAATAAAACACAAAACTTAAAAATAAAAACAAGCAAATAAATTCACCAGGACATCAACTAAAAATAAAAGAAATGTTATGCATTAAAAGCCAGTTTGAAAATATGAGTTTTTAAAAGGTCTTTAAATCTTGGCAATGACTGTGTTTAACCCAAATCTTTAATATACTGGGCTTTAAGGCAGTCCGTTCATAAGTAGGAGTTGTCCGTAAGTCAGACATTCTTAACCTGGAAACTGTCTGTATGGGGTGGGAGCTGTGTGTTATTTGCTGACTGGGTTCAGAACCCCTTAAAACTGGATGGATATTTTGCACAGTGCTGTTTGAGTGGAATTATAAACTGTGAGTGAGTGGAATTATAAACTGATCCGTGAAAAGGAATTTCTGGCTTAGTATTGTAAATTGCATGCATTAAGACATTAATTAGTTGGTCAAGAATCTAAGTGACATCGGTTATTGACCCCAATTATTCTGAGTGGCCTGTGGTGGAAATATTAACATGATCCTGAACTGCCAGCCATCCAGGAGACAGCAGGACTTAAAGATGACACATCCACCACTAATAAAATTGCAGTGGTACTTATTGTACTTTTAAAAATAAAATTACAAGTTTGAACCCCCATGAAATTTGCTGTAGCCCCATGAAATGGCAAAATGTGCTGAGGGGGACACCCCCGCAGTCAAAAAAATCTCCTGAAAGGAACACCCCCACCCTGGTCGACAAATCCTGAAATCATTATTTCATTACTGTGGAAAAATGTTATTATACATAATTTTACATATCTCCAGTAATGAGTTATGATCAATATAAACATTGCAAAATATCTATTTTGTTTTCATTTTTATACACTTAACAGTGATTTGTATATAATTTTGATGTCTCTTTGGCCCTTGTCTGAGGAACAACATACACTTGGATGCCATATTTTGAGTCATTTATACTATTTTTGGACAGAATAAGGAGCCTGAAGGCCTTTATAGTGGAGGAAGTTCACCTCCAAGTCTTGCTACTTCAGATCAGGACCTTCAATTCACTGACAAAGCAAAAGCATCGTTATTAACATAATTCTGGAAATACAGACGCTCCTCTACTTAGAAATGAGATACGTTCTGAATGGCAGCTCGTAACTTGAAATGTTCGTAAGTCATTATTCAGCATCATTTTAAGGGTATACGCAAGTATAAAGAACCGGGATGCTGGGAGTACGCACCAGAAATCGTACTGGGTGGAATTGGTGTGTAGAAAAAAAAACTGATGTTGCAAACTGGATTACAAGCGCCCAATGAACACAATTCGGATTTACAGTTCTCTTCATTTGTATGTCTGAAGGTTCCTAAGTTGAAAGTTTGTAAGTAGAGGAGCGTCTGTACATGGAAATGAAATGGAAGACCGGATGCTGCTCTCTTACTGCTACAGCAGGAACATTGCTGGGATCTTAAGACATGAGGGGTTTAGCTCAGAGGCCTAATCTGTCCCAGGGTCATCATATTGAATTATCTCTCTTTGAAGTTAAAACTGTCATAGCACTACAAAGGTTTTGGGAAACACAACCTTGGATTAGGCCTGTTGTGATGTTTGGAATTCTCAAACTGAGAGCATGGTTTTGAAAACATCTGAGCATAACAAATCAGCCCCGAAAGCCCCAGGCTCGTGATGTGTATGTGCCGTGCTATTCGGGGAAACTCGTTCTCAGCGAGTCGGACTTTTGTCAAAAATAGTCTTGCAACATTTTCCTTAGCAAAGAGATCAGCTGATCTCATGGTCCACTCATGACACCTTGACACTTTAGTGGCAGTGACGTTACTTACATCACACGCCGTCATGTTTTTGGTCATGATGAACTTATAATGTATGGCAACTGAGAAAAGACGTAGTGAGAGAGAAGCTGCAGGCCTTCAAAGATACTCTTGCTGTGATTGGCTGGTGAGCTTGGTGTCACTTTCCACTACGTGTAGTGCGGTAAATGAAAGCAATGTGTAACCATCTACATAACGTGACTCTTGTATGTTTTCGTGATGAGGTCAGTATGCAGAGATGTACTTTGGGTAATTTGGAACTCATACAGTTATTAAAGACCGTCTGTTTAAGTCAGCTTGTGATGTTTTTGTTTTTCAGATTCATGATTTTACCAGCGCTGAGAAAATGTTGTTTGCTTCTTTCAATGTAAATATTACTAAATTCCTCCAGATCATTTCATCAATGGGCTGATCAGTTCATCAGCACCGACTCATTTGGCTGCAGTATTAATTACTCTGTATTGAAGCCTGGAAAATTTGTAAATTTAAAGAGAGAGTGCAGATATATTATAAGCCAAACATTTTCTTACAGATGGGTCATGGGTGGAGTTAAGAATTTGAATATGTAGAAAAAATGGGGGCCACAGGGGAATAGGGGAAATGGAATATCAATGCAATGTATACTTTTGCGAGTGTTCACAATTAAGAATTGTTGAGTCTTGAGTCAGCGATTTTGTAAATCCCATTAGCTGCAAGTAACATGAGTCTTTTGGTGTCATATTGAATGCAACGAAGATAAAGATAATTTTACTTAATGATAAGTGAAAGCAACTCAATCCTACATTTTTAAATTTGTATCCCACCTCAGAAATCAAGGGTATGTGCTGGTCTACAGTTTATACAATGGTTTTGTAAAAATATTACAAATTAGGTTTTTTTATTTTTACAATAAATATTTAGCGTACCAGTCCAGTTCACATATCATGCACAATTTAATAGCACATCCAAGCAATAAATATACCAAAACAGCATTCTGACAGTCAAAAATGAAGAGCAGAATTATCAGTTTATTTTAATGGGAACTATTTTATTCAGCTATCTATATATACTGGAATTTTGAAGTCGTATGCTTGACCTGAAGGCCTATCTTTTCATTTTTTCTTTTTATGACTTGGCATGCATACTGGCAATTAATCGTTTAATTGATACATATCTTTACTATGTCGACATTCAGTTATATTTTCATTTTCAATCGCTTATATGCTGATGGAGACACTATTTATGTATAAAGTGTATTTTGCATTTGTATTTTTAATTGACAAAAAAATAGTAAACACAATTACCTGGTTCTTGTAACATTTTTTAAAATATTATTTGTAACCATTGTACTTACTTTTTTAACTTAAATAGTTATTGCTAGATTGAGCTCTGAATTTTAACATAAAGAATATTTTTTTAAGCAGATAAAAATCGCAAGTGTATCTTTTCAGGGCCATCTGTTAATATGGGCTCGTTTCAAGTGAATTGCGCAAAATGCAGGCCACCGTCATGGCCTGGAAGGTTTCCGGGATGAGATTCTGCACGTCAGTTGCAGGCAAACATAAGGTGGTCAATGTGGATTTCCTCTTGGGACAGTGCATGCTGTCCTGCAGGGCTTTGCACCTCGAGGGTCCCCAAAGTGACTCTCTGAAGCTGCCAAAATGGCCGCGGTTGGTGCTGGATGTAGGACACGGCGCCGCATGCTTTAGCATGTTCCTGCACGCCGATCCGCGACCTCTCGTTGTCTGCACCGCACAGACGGCGGTCTGCTCTTTTTCGAACCCATGCCTGTGCAAGCTGAAAGGTTGTATGGGCCCTACTCTGGGTCCGGGACTAGCCCATTGTAATGTGCACAGATGACTGATAACAAGAGGGAACAGGGGCCAAACTGGGGAAGCATGCATAAAAATGTTAAAACAGTTGTTTAGACTCAATTCTGTCCACTGCATTGGTAGTGATGTATACACTGCTTCTGCACATGGGTACAGTAGATTCAGGGGCTTCCACCGATGAACCAGTATATAACAGTTAGGGGTGCAGTAGGGGCACAGATACCCTGACAGATTCAGGGGGTTCCAATACGACTATACAGAAAATTGAACAGCGGTGACATTTTGTCAAATTTCTAACTACACCCCTGGAGACAGCACATTGAAATGGGGATTAAAAACGGGTGAGTGCGGAGGTGCCGTCCTTCTCAGATAGGGGGAACTTTTCACGCTACTGAAAGTGGCAGGTTTTAGCGGGATATGGAGCCGTGGAGAGCCTATGGGAGCAGGGGTGTCGATAGCATCTCTACCCGCCCGCTCCTCTCTGGCCCGGCGCATTGCTTGCATTTCTCCCGGCGCATGTAGGCATTCGGCAGGCACGGACCTGCTCCACGACTTTAAAAATAACACAAAGACTGCCTTTACGCAGATCACACACTATGGAGGGCGCCAGGCCGCAGCCTGTCCGCCGAAAAAACAACAACAGACCCATCAGGTTCCAGGGAAGTAGAGTCATTCTTAAATATGACAAATTATTTAAATAGTTTTTCGGGTAGATGCATCAGTCAACGAGTCAATCAGTCAAATAAAAAAATGCCGTCTGGCACACAACCTAAGTCAGTGATCTGTGTAGGGAGACAAGGTACTTTCTATATGAACTTGGCGTTCTGTTGTTGGTTGGTGCTCCACCAGGGTGCTGTTGCACAATCTTCTTGAGCAGTGGGTCCCTGGCAGACAGGCTGTCGGAGAGCCAGGTCTGATTTGGATCTGATGTACCATAACAAAGCAGAAGCGAGATGGCGAACGGTGTCTGACCTGAAGCTGTCGCCGGCCATGGGGGTTAATGCACCCGCAAATCATTGCACCAGTTTCACATTTCATGGCTGGCTGATCTCATAGATTGCCTGTTTTTTTTTTTTTCCACACCAAGTGTGGATTGAGCAAACAGACGGGACATAATGTATCTGGCCATTCGGCAGTTCGTGCAATTCATAGGATGGCACGTCTGTGATGTCATTTGTGAGGCTTGCGAAGTGGCACCTGGGGACAGTGAATGGGACGCATTCTGGGAGCTACGGTTACCCAGTGTTCATTTAGGCACAGTGGGTACTTGCTGATGTGATTATGTGTCACTGAGCCCCCAACAGTTGTATCTAATTGCTGCCTTATCATCGCTAGACCGAAGATGAAGCCAGGTGTAATTGACTTGGCTGAACTGAATGTCCATGTACTTTTGCTTATGAGCAAACATGCCCTCCACCACTGGATGGTTCCTCCGCCCAGCAGGGCAGATTAGGACATGGGCAGGTCTGCTGGCTGCTCTTCCAAATTTTACCCCTGTGCCCTGGCCTCGCCAGCAGAAAAAGTCGTAATATCCAACCCGGGCCAGGAAATTGGGTCAAGGATCTGACTGGACATGGGAAGCAGCTGTGGCTGCCATTAGGTCACTCCAACCTCCATTGTCCTCAACCATCTCAGTGTTTCATGCTAATGGCTTGCTGTAGTCACCTGATACATATTGTCTCCTGTTGGCCTTGGTCTTCATTATGAGGTGAGATCTGAGCTGAAAAGGTGCCCCTGATGATAATCTGCACAGCTGAACATTACTGGCTATGGACCAGACCATGCAGCCCACTTTTGGGGGGTGTGGTTGGGTAGCTTGGTTCTGTGCAAATAACATGGCTTTCCTTGGCACTGTTTCATAGCTTGAATCAACAAACACATCTTACATCTTTATCAGAGCAGTTGTTTAGTGCAGTCCAGGGTTTTGTGAGCCATGTTTGGTGATGTCGCCAGCTGAGGCTCTGCTTGTGGACTCCACCCCCGTCCATTGCTGCCAGTGGTTTCTCTACTTCTAGCATTCTCAGGGAAACCATACCCTTAAAATAAACTTGAAAATGATGCAGACTAGCATAGCACCATCAAATACGTTGGCTAGAACCAAGGGGAAGTTGTTAATTGAGATATGAGTACAATGACTGTTGCCTAAATTGGTCAAGACTTCTGCTTAAAACTATATTAAACTTATCACTCAGGGAAGGGCTATGTACATGGGGGAGGACAAAGCATTTCTGTTTTCTCATTGACCAAAAAATTCAAAATTAGGGGTCTCAAAGCAATCTGCTTACATAATTTGCAATTTCCTGTTCCTGTTACATGGCACTTGTGCCATTTGGCTAGTTAAAGAGTTGTTATTGTTTGCTTTGCATGCTTTTAAATGGGCTGTTTTGATTCAACGTCACCCTCAGTCACAGGACCAGCCAATGGCAGGCAGTCAATTAGCCCTACACAAAGACAAGAGAAGATAAGAGGAGAGAAGGTGGCAGTGGATCGGGGGCCATATTGATGGAAACCTGAGAACGAGTTCGGCACTTTTCCATGTCAGTGCCGCAGGTTCACGCTTCGTCAGTCGCTCTGTCCTGTCAGCTCAGATAGGCTGAAGACGAACCCATCGCAGCAAGTGCATCTCCAGTCGTGTCTGCTACCCCCTAGACTAAGCAGACGCCATTGCCGCAAAGGTGAAGGCAGCTCATTTACATTCATCTGTCATCCAGCGTGCCACCCAGGGCAGGGGCCCACAAGGAGTGCAGGCCTGGAATGACCGGTGCACAGCTTTGTCCGCACTTGGCACAGATGAAGGTCCCTGGGCTGCTTTAGTCATGAGGCCTTCAAGGCGGGGATTTCACGTGTGGATGGCGGTAGAAATGAGGGAAAACAGACTGAAAACAAATACATTTGTCAGCTGGCTTTCTTTTTTTTGTGCATATCTGGGAGAGAACTTTTCGTAGCATTGGAGATATCCAAAGAGACGCATTAGAGTTTGGGGGAGGCTGGGGGCAGGATGGGGGGCTCCGTGTTCAGTCTGCCTTTGGTGCGAGTCAGTCCCCTGTTGCACAAGACTGGGAGTTCGTGTCCACTTGAGGTGTGGGAAAAATGTTGGACAGAATCCCGATCTGATTTTAGCTTTTCTGCTGTCAGGCACCAAGCTGAGATGAGTGCGTGACGCTGAAGCATCCAAAAGCAAAGTTAAATCCATATTCCAATCAGGATACCCTCACGAAAGCCAGCATTTACCCCACAAACATTTACATCAAACATACTATTCCCATTTTTCAATTAAATCTAATATACGATGCTAAAGAAAATAGCTAAATGACACAATGATGACATTTCAGTTGACGTCTTTCAAAAATAATCGTTAAGAAATAGCTAAAAGTAAACTAGAAATGACAAAAGTTAAATGTGCATGGCTAAGATTAATGAGGCCATTATTTGTTATTTTTCTCCTGTTAGACTTCAGGCAATGTCAGTACTTAATAAAGCTGGCCAGCGAACCACACGTTGATGCCGCATTTTAGCAAATCATTAAAAGCTATGACGTCTGGGAATGGCTGCCTTTCTGGTTGAATATCTGCCTAGTCCTTGTATGTTTCTGTTGTTGAAAGTGACTCTGGCAGAGCGCTGGGCGAATCTGCAAGTCTGAAGGTGCGCGGTCTGCACAGGTCACTGTAGTCGTCCGATCAGCACCTGCTGGTGGGTCTACATTCACTTTACAAAATGTGATCATGCATTTTCTTGCATCACACCCAAGTTAAGGAACTCATTACCTCTGTACATCAACCAGCCACATCAATCATGCTTTTTAAAACCAGACTGAAATCCTATTTGTTTTCACTCACCGATAAATAATTTTTCTGTGTCCCTTTGATGCATTTCTACGTATTTTATTGTGTCATATTATTTTATTGCTCTTGTGAATTATCTAGCTTCTCTGGACACCCCGCGACCCAGTAGGATAAGCGGGTTGGAAAATGGACGGATGGATGGATGAATTATCTATTCTTGTGCAGAACTTTGATTAGTATTGGTTGTTTTTATAAATGTGCCTTATAAATAAAAATGTCTTTACTTACTAAAGCATTTTCCCTTTTTAATAGTGAGGGAACAGCGAGCCCCACAAGTATAGTGTCAGTGGAGTTTCCATGCAGTCTTTTGGAGAAGAGCTGGGTTTTCAGAAGCTCCGCGTTCTGGGCTACCAGTCTCAGCCTGGGTGAGGTTCTAAAGGGTGTCTATGCATCCTGTCTCTGTATCTTTAATTCCTTGGACCACACTGGTGTAATGCCCCCCCCTCACTAAGAACCACTCAATGTGTATCAAGGGTGCACTTAAGTGTCTGTTTGCGTTTTGATGATCTCTATTATTCAAATCTGACATGTTCTCTGCACCTGTATGGTCATGACCTGTAAAAAAAACACAAATTAAGTCACATGGTAAATAATTAAATGCATATGTGCAGTTTTACAATATTGGAGACGGACAGCTTCCTTTGAAGATGTAAATCTGATAGATCTGCAATGCAGCCAGCTGAGGGAACAGGAAGAGGTCTCCTGCGTGCTACAGTTTGTCTCCAATGCAGCCAAATGAGGGAACAGGAAAAGGTCTCCTGCGTGCTACAGTTTGTCTCCAATGCAGCCAGATGAGGGAACAGGAAGAGGTCTCCTGCATGCTACAGTTTGTCTCCAGTGCAGCCCTATATGTGGAACCCTTGTTAGTTTTCTATATATTAATATGCACTGTTTATTTCTTTGTAATAGTGTTATGTTTCAGATAGGATGGTAATGTATTGCGTGGCTGATGATGGGTTTAGGGCAGGGGCAACTGTGGTGTGATTTGGGCAGGCATGGTGACAGGAATGCAGAACACACAGGCACTGTGGGCAGCTCGCGGGGGGGTCCACTGAGTGGAGCGCGAGGGGCGCATGCGTCGTGCAGAGATCACCGCATATAGTCCCGGTCAATAAGCGGTTTTATGTGCTTGTGTACAGGTTAGCAAAACTGTTCCAAAAAATTGGGAAAGTGAAACTTACTGTGTGAGATTTGCGTAATTGTTTTAGGACAAATGTAAAGCGATAAGAACAGTTGCGAATGAGTGCAACAGAAATAGTAGCGAATATTAGTAAGGGAAAACCCGTAGCCACTTAGCCTATACTGTAGTACGAGCCCGCCCGAACATTATCAGTGTGTATGCTGAGAGAAGTAAACTGCGGAATGATTGATTGTTTAATGTAGATGTAGAGGAACGAATGTGCTTGCGTGTGTTAAGTAATTGTTATTTCGAAGCGAATGTAGTAAATCGACACATGTTTTAAAGTGATTGTATGTGTAAAATTGGAATGAGCGTGAGTGGAGCGCGAGGGGCGCATGCGTCGTGCAGAGATCGCCGCATACAGTCCCGTTTAATAAGCGGTTTTATGTGCTTGTGTTTCAGTGTTCCTGTGAAGTAAAAAATCATCACGTTATTGGAAAAGAACCCTATGCATGCCTGGAATTTATTCATTTTGTCCAAGTGTGTAACATATACATCTGGCAAATGTTTAAGCACAAACTGATGGAGTTCAAAAAGCAGATTAATACTGTTATATCTCCTGAAGCCTCTACAATATCAGTTACGGTTTCTTATTTTGCTGTTTCACTCATTAAGTTCTTTATACTTTACATGTGACATCCAACTTAAAGAATTTGCTTGCCTGCAGCTAGGCACATATGTACTGTAACACTCGCAAAGAAAGCACAGCCTCATTAAGTGTTATAGAGCTGATACAGCTGACCAAAAAAACTGTTTACTTTTCCGTCAGGCATGTCCAGTCACATCACTTTACTTTTACCTTGTAAAGTTTTCTTGTCAGAGTCTGGTGGATGTTTTTTGGCTGCAAGTAAGTCGTGTCTCAGGCTGCGATTGTTGTGGCTTTCTGTTGGCGGTCATGCTAGATTTCTTATTCTGCATTTGCTATTTTCGTGCCATATTTTGCTGCTTGTTATCTGTCCACCAGCCTTTTTTGAGCGTCCTGTAATTGGTTATGTTATCATTCGGATCTGTGTGCAAGATTCCTCCTCTATCTGAGAAAAGCATCTGACTTCCTGCCGACGACACACACTGCAGTCACTAGAGGACCTGCGCTGCTGTCTCATCTCTCTCGCTTCTGTTGACTAACCCGTCAGCTGATATGTTTTGGATCTTTCCAACAGCATTATTGATCTGGACTTTTCCAGAACTTTCTTGTTAACTACTAATGTCACAGGTGTACATATGGCTATTATTTTTACTTTAATCTTTATGTTCAGAGACAAAAACCAGAGCTTATGTAATGTGAATGCTGCGCTAGTCAAAGGGGTTCTCAAAGTGGTCCTTGGAAATGTGGGCATGGAGACTGGTTCAGTGGACAATAACTAGTGGTTGAGATTTACACTTGTGATGACTTCAGCCATAAGATTCTTTCCATTATGTGAGGGACTAGGAACTGCGTTTGGGGCACTAACATGTGTCAGCGTCACCTCGCAGTCATGTGACATCACTGACTCCAATCACTCACTTTGGTGTGTTTAATATTTTTGATTATACTGGTTAGCCAGTGCTCAAATATGTACCCCTCACTTTATGAAGGGGAGGGTGAGCTGATAACTGCTTAGGGGGGAGAATCTGGAGATAGATTTCTTGTGTGTCTATTCATCTGCCATCATATCAAATATAGCTATAATTAGCTGCATACAGAAATTATGACACCATGACCCAAGTTCCCAGTTTGGTTTATTTTGATTCTTTCATAAGTTTCAAAATAACAGGCGTATTTTAATATATTTTATTTTTTAATCAATGTGTTTTGTTAGTTTCATCCTGGTTACATCCAAAAAGGAAAAAATGTTCCCATGTAAACCCTTTGCTGATTCTACAGGTCCTATGGATGCCATCCCAGCTCATTTTTGAAGCTTTTTGAATTTCCTGGAACATAGACAAATGCATGTAATATAGATTAAATATTTTGCATTCTTCCCAAAATTGATTGTCAGATATGTTAAGGAAGAAAGCGGAGGAGACATTACTGACTTTAAACCGTAGTAACAAAAGAATTTTAAAAATCTTTCTCAAAAATGTCTTTGTCATCTTTGGTCAGTTTCTCTCTTTCGGTTACACATATTCTCAGATCCAAAGAGATACTATGCAGTACTACAGTTGCACAATTCAGAAAAAACAGGCATTTCAAAGGCATGTGAAAGCAAATATGTTTCACTTTGCGTTGATTTCTGTCTCATTTGATATTTATCCATCAATCTCAGTGTCCTCTGGTTATTCTGCACATGATGGTAGGGCCCTGTAGCCCATCCCATGCAGCACAGGGCACAAACCTTGGATGGGACGCCAGTTCATCATATGCCATCACTATTTTGAAAAATGATGCAATATTAGTGCTCATTTTGGCTACCTGTAATTTATTTGCCATAATTTTACTGCCACTTCAGTGTGTTTATCCTATGTGACCTACAATTTTTCCTATTTAATTAGCTGCATTTGGCTTTGTACATTACTCTTTCACCACTAGACCATGTGTCTCCCACCACTAGATCATATCACCCTTTAACCATTACACCACACCATCTCCCACTACGAAACCACATCACCCTTTAACCACTACATCACATCACTCGTTCACCACCAGACCATCTCACTTTCCCACCACTAGACCACATCACTCTTTCATCACTAGACCACGTCAGTCTCCCACTACTAGACTACGTCACTCTTCTACTAGTAGACCATATCACTCTAGCTCAAGCATGCACATTATTTTTCATCCAGACTATATGAGCCCACCAAAACCTTGTTCTCTGCTTTTCTCCGCTAGACCACAATCTTGTAGAGGAAATTTCCAGTCCTGCATAGAAGCGCTATGAGTGTGTCTTGTGACATATGCTCACGCTGTGTAAACCTGGCTCTCAGAGTTGGGCGTCCAACCATAGGTAGAGTCCAGATGGCTGCCTTTACAGATGACCAGGCAACCACCTGTCTGTGCGAGTGCAGGGCGGCAGTTTGTAGCCGTAATTAAACCAGTTTCTTTCTCCCCCCAAAATGGGCCTGTCACAGGAGATGGCCTGGGTGTCACCGGAAACGGCATGGTGGGGGATTGCGAAGTTGCCACGGAAGCGCACGCTTATGCCTGCGGGGGCCTCTTTGCGAGCACGCAACCCCGCCCCCTCGCTGACAGTGGAGTCATTCCCCTGAGGCCTGCCAGCACCTTCCCTCGGCCTCTTGTCAGCCAGGCTGGACTGGCAGACTTCGATTGCGCGCATGCATGCGACAGACACTATTGCCTCCATTGCAATTATGATGCATCCCACCTTCAGTTAGTATCTCCCCATTGCACCGGCATTCCTCGTGCAATGAATTGAGATGCTCTGGTCACGGATCCTGGTGCATTTAAATCAGATGTTGAACCTTTTGCAGGAATCATTTGCAGTGGGTGGGACAGCAGAGGAGGGTTATAGCTCTTATTCGCTGGACTATGCAGCTGCCTTGGTGTTGGATGCCTGGGCACATGGTGGGGATTTTCCAAGCAGGAAAACTCAGTGCTGTCTCCCTGGCGCCTTTGGTCAACGGCCACATGCAGGAGGCCAAGCTAAGCCTATCTGAACCTCATCAGGTGATCTGACATCCCCCCTCCACCCATTGCCCATTGAAAGCATCTATGTGTCTACTTCTGCACATATCCCACTCTGAGGTGGGATGGTTCTTCAGTGGAGATGGTTGACATGCCTTTGTAGGCCAGACAGAGGATATATTCGAAAGGAATGCTTCAGAGGTTAATGAGACCTGGAGACAAAAGCACAATGTGGGGGAGTGGTTGCCAGGCAGACGACAGTGACTGTTGCGTGCTGTGGTGGGAATAGAAGTGAAATATCTTGCCTTCAAAAATGTTGCCGTTGACTACCATTACTGACAGAATAGCACGAGATGCTTCAAGTGTCATGTGAAATAACCTATGACGAACGCCTGGGGTGTTTGAACGGCATCCAGCCCTCTGGTCCCAGTGCCAGTGCAGAATACAGTATGTCTGGACTGCAGCTTTTACACTAAAATAATTTTGTAATGACTGAACAAATAATGCTCTGGTTATGTGCCTGGCATTATCTGCAGTTTGAGATACATCACAGGCTGTTTTTACTGGAGGAAAGAATGGGAAAGACAGCAAACGTGGGGCGGGGTACAAGAGGGCAAGGGGCCTTTCTGAACTGGAAAAAGCCTGAGATTTGCAATGCATGCATGATTAATCGCAGGCGGGCCTGGGGCGTTAAACGTGGCCAATGGCTGTCTGTGAGAACCTGCCTCGTGCCAATCAGAGCCTACTATACTGGAGGGTTCCACAAATAAAAACAAAAATAATTTTAAAGCACAGCCTCTTGGGATTGAAGGCATGTTTTTACACAAGGAAATCCAGTGAGCTGTTTTTTACATCTACATATTTATTTATCACTCTGTGTCGTTTTATTTTAGTTGCTGAGCACAAATTCCTTTTCATTGTTGCATTCCTGTGATTTTCTCAGGCTCCAGGCCTGGTGCTTACTCCGCACCCCCTTGGGAGTGGGTACATAATATCGGTGATTGAGCTGGACCCAGCTGTCATGGGTCTTGGGGGGGGGGGCTGCGGGGAAGCGAGGGGGGTTGAAAAATTAGACTAGTGCAGTCAGAATTAAATATGACACTCCCCAGGTGAAAGCAGAGGGGAGTAAAATTAGTCGCTCTCGTGTTTGGCATGTTTTTTTTTTTTCCTGAGATGGCTGTTCAAAGACTTTCCACCTTTCCAGGCTATTCGGGAGGCATGATGTCAGTGTTAGGTAATGCTGTTTCATACCGGCAACACTGCTGCTCGTGAATTCTTCAGCAGTGCAAATGCCAGCATTTTATCACTCTCGTTTAGCGTAAAAGCCATTTGATGTCGTTGGGCTGAATGGAAAACAGATTCTATGGGGGCTTCCGGTGACATCCGTTGGATCGGTCAGCAGCCTGTCGAGCTTTTGAGTCCCAATGTCTCCGACTCCGATTTTTGGAGGGAAGTGTGTTTGCTGGTTTTCATTTCAACCAATTTTCCTGGATTTGGGAAATGGCTTGCAATTAGCCTAATCAGTCATAGCTGACTGCAATATCTGTATATGCCCACTTCATCCAAAAAAAAAAAAATCCACAGTAAAATCATTTTTTGATTTTGCTTAGACATTGGGAGGGGGAGGAACCCACTTTCACGGGTGTTTGAAAATCTTGCTGCAGACAGGAGAAAGGCTTTGAATAGACACAATTTTAATTCATGGGAATTTTAACCAAAGCTTACATGTTGAGACCTGTTTCAAGGTATGCAACTGTCAAAACTAAGCATGCAGGCTTTTATGGGTCAACCCTCATGTTTGTTTAGTAGAGTACATCTTCTTTCAGCTCCACTTTACAACGGTAGCATCAGTTTGTAACCATACAGTCTATTTTGACCAGTGAACCTCCTTGACTCTAAAGGACATTTTTAATGAGTTACATTTGCATAAAACATATATAATTTAGGATTACTGGATTTTGCCGTTGTTTGATTAAGCTTAGGCGTCACTCACATCACTCTTCAGTGTGACACTATGAGTTTTTTCTGATTTTGAGCAGCCGTGAAATTGTTTTTTTCTTCCTTTGTGGTTTATGGGTATTTTTCAGGCTGATGTCCAAACAGCAATGTCAACATGGAAAGTTGCTGTGGAGACCAAAGCCAGTAATGTATAACATGTAAGAGGCGGTTTGGAACACCCTGTAAAGGATTTATTCAGCGTGGGCCAATCCATGTACAGTTTAAACTAATAATACTGAAATTAGGAAACCATGTTAGTAAAATTAAAGATGAGTAATTTATTATTCTACTGAAAACACTACGGATGACAGACACTAGCACTGGAGGGTCCATGTTGTATCCCAGCACTGGACTGAAGCAAGGAAGAAGCCCTTCATTAATGACAGACAGGGAAGAACCAGGCTGCAGTATGCAACAAAAATAATGAGAAGATATTGAGAAATGAGTGAAACAAGAAATGGAGCTGTGGTATCTTATTTTTTTTCCCAGAGCTGTATGTATGTATGCATGTATGTATGTATGTATGTGTTGAATGTAACATTGCTATGTGGATATATTTTCAGTTACAGGCACAAACTTATAAGCTAGGCCAGTCTGTAGAGCTCAAACCATTACTGACAGGTGTCGAAGTGTTTATGTCCTGACACCTGCAGCAGAACGTTGCCAACATTGAAGTACCAGGCCTGAGCCAAACAGACGCAGAATAACTGCGACAGCGTAATGAACATGGAAATTGCTTATCGCTCCCAGTGATCCCACTCTCTTTAGTTACACATATATGCACACACCTGCCTCTTTGCCTTTGTCCATTTATTTATTTTTTTTCCATCAGGGGACAATTAGCTCATATTGTGTTGTAATCGTTCTTTCCGACCACGAAACCACAAGCGCTCCCTGCAGGAATAAAGGTAGCAAAGGACAATGCTGCTTGGCTTTCCTCTGATTGACTGTGGCAGTCAGAAGCACAATTTTTTCTTCCTTAATAATCTTTAAAGGCCTTTGGGATGCTTTGATCCTGACTTGATCATAGCTCCCTTGTTGAGGTATGACATCACTCTTCACTTCGCTTTCAGATTAGCTGTGAAGTTTGATCCTATAATTGACACTGTAAATATGGACAAGCGAGAGTTTCTGCAGCCATTGTTATTATTATTATTATTATTATTATTATTTGGCTTTTTTTTGGCTTTAAAATGACCTTACCTTCTTGCAGTCGATTATGACCATTGGTGACGTACCTTTACCTGTCGGTGCAGGTGAGTGTAAGTTTGCATGGTTGCAAATAATGCACTGAGAGGCACCTAACATTATATCATTGTTCTTGGCCTACTGAAGCACTAATTACATCAGTAGATTCTTTCTAGCAGCTATAACATCAAACGCAGGGGCAAATTTAGAGGGGTGGGGGCCCTTTGGCTATAAACGTTTATAGAGCCTTACCTAAAGCATAAAATGCTGCTGTA
Source organism: Cyphomyrus plagiostoma (assembly GCA_019775915.2). Lineage (NCBI taxonomy): Eukaryota > Metazoa > Chordata > Actinopteri > Osteoglossiformes > Mormyridae > Cyphomyrus > Cyphomyrus plagiostoma. The sequence goes on from JABFEA020000043.1 coordinate 12,267,347, forward strand.
ACAACCAGAAAAAATGAGTGAATCCTGCAATTCAGGGTCCTGGGATGCAGCCCAGGTTAGCATGTGAATCAGTCCAGCCTGGCAGATGCCTCCCTACATGAATTACGAGTTGGGTTAGGTTCACCATTACATGATGGAGCAGCAAAGATCATATGCAGCTTTGGAGTACTGCTGCAAAGGTCTTTTGATATGGGCACCATACAAAACAGAAGATGTTCCAAAATCTCAAGGAACTTTTTTTTTTTTTACTCTTTGAGAGCATGAGAGAGAGAGACTCGTTGGATTATGTAACCTCGCCATGTTAATCTAGTGGAGACACGTTATCAGCCAAAAGGCTGTGGAGTCTCTACAGTATTCTGTCCTGCGGGATTCGGGTCCCTCACGGTAATTTAGGTGATTACCCAGCAATTAGACGTTCAGGGCTGGGAAATGACCATCTATTATTTTTGGCATCTCAAAAATGTTCTCTGGTATTATTATGGACCATCGGGGAGATGTATGGGTAGATGTGCAGGAGAAGGCAGTGCTGCAGCGTGCTTCTCCAGCCCAGCCTCCTCATAAATGCTGATATGGATTGCTTGATGCAGGATGTTCCAGCTCGGTCCCCATGAATGTATTTTTTTTTTTATCTTCGATTGTTCCGGGTTCTGCCGGTACAGGGCTTGGGGACAGCTGGGCCTTCAGCCCAACATTATACCTCATTAATCCCTTCCCAGCCTGATGCTGTGTGGATGATAAATTGGGTTGGTAATTTCGAATGGTTACTACTTTGCAAACTGATCTAAGCACAGGATTGTGATTAATAAGCCACTGGGGCAGAGGAAAAACACAGGGAAATTGCTTCCATGTGGCGGGGTTTGGAGAACCTTGTTGACTTGTCATGAAGCAAATACCCCCCCCCAAAAAAAAAAAAAAAAAGATCCCACTTATACTTTCCCTTATTTATTTAATTGTGGTGCCAAAATGAACGTCAGCAGTTATGTTGTTTAATACAATAGCTATGGTACCGGATACTCATAGGCTCTTGGATCATGTCCCAAGATTTCCAACCTTTGTTGCAGTTCGCTGCCCTTCGCATCCTGATCCTCTGCACCTCGTGAGAGATAACTGAGGTATTATTATTGAGATGCCACTATTTCTGTGACTCTCTCCCTCTACTTGTGCAGAATGTGATGAGCTGGGATGGCCTGGTCTCCCTGGCTACTCTTTATGACCATCTATCATGCGTGATGGGCAGTGTTATCCTGCAGTCTCTGACGTCAAACTGATAATAGCTTCTCCAGTGCTAACTGCTGTGACTAAAATTTACATAATGGGGTGCCCATTCCCCTCTGCCTCCCCCCCCCCCCCCCCTTTGTATGGCCAGGACACAACCATTTACTTGAAATGTTGAAAAGTTATTTCCTTTCCTATACTTTTGATGACAATAATGAATATATTTCCATGGTGGCCTAAGCTCTCAAAGTGGAGTAGAGCCTCATCTCATGGCCATACACACAGATCTTGAGTGACAGCAGAACATTCAATTCAACTGATAGGAGGGATCTATTTCCTCTAATACACAGGCCTCAAACTACCAGCCCATGGGCCAGATTCCAGTCTCCTAGACAACTTTATATGACCCATTACATGTTTTTCATTTATTAATATGGCCCACAGGTCATTCTTTAAATTTCCATTTTATTTTAGTGATCTCCATAGTCCTGCTTTTCTTATGGATTAATCGAATATCACTGTTGCATTACGTTTTCTCTCTCACGTTTGTCTTCCGGCTCATAAAAGACAGCTCCTCCTTGGGAGAAGACTTGCTATCTAGTGGAACCCAGTTAATTTGGGTTTGAGGCTCCAGCTGTAATAGATAACTTAGACTGGAGACCAGTTTACAGCTACCCCGACGCTTTCATCTTGCTCAATAGGAACAGGCAGCTACACAGAGCAGGAATTTCATGTCGCAGGCCCTCTAATTATGTATACCACGCCAAAGCACAATGTTATATTCCAGTCCTAAGCCTTTGACAGGAGGAGTTGAGAGATCTCATCCCTTTGCTCAGCCGCCTGATGTGTGAAGAATCACAGGGTGTGACTTGTGCACTCAGCTGCCAGTGGACACGATGGAATCGCACAGCTGGGCCCCAGTGTGCCGTCTGATGGCGGCCCCACAACACAGGGGAAGCGCAGTCGGGGGCCCCGGGGGCCCGCTCGCACGGAGTCAGCTTGTGTCCGACGGGCCATACAAGGGTGCGGAGCTGGTACGCTTTCTCCGAACAGCCGTGCGCTCCAGGAAAAGCAGATGCTGTTGGGGGTGATGTTACGGCATAGAAAAATGGGCCTGATTTCTACAGCGGAGAAGAGATTCGGAGGACCCAAGGCGCCAGGATGGAGAGGTAGCAAGGATGAGAAAACGGTGGGGGCAACAAGAGTACAGCTGGTACATTCTTCAGTCCCCATCCTCAGGAAATATTCTGCTACAGAATACCAAGTGTGAGAGCTGCAAGCAGTTTGCATCGGCACAGATTTGTCACATACGGCCAAATAATAATGACGAGCAAAGTGGTGGACTTTCTATAAGGAAGCGACCTGCCCGACAGTAGATCCTGCCTACTGGCTCCAAAATACATGCATGTGATGCGGTCCACCACGGAGCAGCTGATAGCCAACAAAGACGCAATCGGTGGGAGCACCGGGGGTAGATTGCGCACACGGAACCCAACGACAGCTCATGTCATCACCCTACCACCTGCGTATCAGTATGGGCATGACAGATGGCATGCTAGCTGTCTGCCAAGTTAAGGAGCAAAGGGGGGGGGGGGTATTTTGTGGACCGCCACCGTCGCCCCCTTTGCTGTAGCGGACGGGTTCTGCCAGACTGCGGGGGCAGGCAGTGCTCGGAATGGCTGAAGTAAGCCCACTGGCAGCCATGCAGGTGGTCAAAATGCCCAGATCAACTTGACAATCTTGCACTGAATGATATGCCTCAAAAAGGCAGGAAGGAAGCAGGATGAGAGGCTGATAGGAAGAAGATATGAATGGCTCTACTTCTCCAGACAGTAGAAGCAACACTCTGCACAAAATTCACGTTTTATATTTGTTACAATGAGTATTTATACTACATATGTTTCTGATCCATACATGCAGACATACATGCAAATAAACACCATCAAACTAATGTGAGCAAACTATTTCTTCTGTGTTGTATGAATTTAATTTCCACTGTGAATAGAACAAGCCAAAAATGCTGTATTACTGTATCTGGCCCTTCGCCGTCGATTACGTGGCTGCATGTGAAAGCGTGTTGCACTATGGGCTGTCGCTCTCTCACCGGCTAATGCAAGTTGCGACTGTGCTCCCCTAAATGAGCTACTTCAGTGAAATCAGGTACTTCAGTTCCAGCCTGATTTATCGTTGATTTGCCCTCATATGGTGAAGTTAGTGTGTGGTAAATCGGCTATTTATAGCCACCAGCACGTCCCTCCCACCTGTACTCTGCTTATGTCCGGTAGCAGGCTAGCGGCTAACCCAGGGAGCAGGTAGCCGGGCTGCCAGTAAGAGGCTCAGGTTCTAGTAAGGCCTTGTTTTCATGTTCGTTGTGGTTCCTAAACTGACAGGCTTTAGCATAACATCCAGCTATGTGGAACTGAAGGACAAGCTGAGGGCGACTGGATAAAATGTGTGACTGTAGCAATGATGACAATTTTGAATTTAAAGAATTTAAAGCACAAAAAAAAAAATCTGAAAGTATTCAGCTGCTGACAGAATCATTGATACGGTTCCTTCCTGTGTCAGGCTGGGAGTTGCAGATGCAGTAGCTCTCTCACTTCCTCACTCTCTTATCGGGCTCCTAATTGTATTGTCACCTGGCCTGACATTTGACTGCCAACTGCATATTTCCTTCAAGGAAACATGAGTAATGGCACAAATTTTCTCTGAACACCAGAGCAAGAAAAATGCCATTTTTAACACGTTGAAATTCTGGCTACCACGAGTGCACAGCTCACTATTTCAGGTTTCACACATTGTTCTCATTATTGTCTTGATTACGGCTCCAGGTCCAATAAGCAGTCAAAATATAGTGCATAGCATGACTGAGGTAGTGTTGGCTCGCCGCTTTTCGAGGTTGTGGAGTAATTTGGAGTAAAATGCAAGCATCCAGCACACAAGTTCATCTGTTGGCTGGACAATCTAAAATAACAAGCTCTTAAAATATTATTGAATTTAAAGTTTATATGGGTGAGGATCAGCCATAGTGGACTGGATCTGGGGTAAAAGCCCACCAGACTGGGAATAATGGCTTCCTTGTTACAGACGGGGTTCTAAAGCAAAGCCACACCCTGCTGACAACTCAGGCTCGAGGTGCTCGGATCCACAACAACTCGTGCTTTGTTGTTTTTTTGTGTTTTGTCTGTTTGTTGTTGTGTTTTGTTTATAGCGCCGTCACATGGTACATGTGTGCACGAGCTTTGTTTGTTTGGTGATGGCAAATCCTTCACTTCTGGATGCCAGGCAATCCTTCTTCTGGTGACGTTAATGCCAGTAATTATTTTCAGATTGTTCGGCACGAGCACAAACAACCATTAGATGCGAGGTGCTGCAGAAGTGTGTCTTTTTAGCAGTTTTCTCCATAAATGTAAGCCAGCTGGGACCGAAGAAAACCCCAAAAGCCCCGAAACCAGCAGCTACCTCAAAACCAACACGGCTTTTGTTTGTTTAATTGGTTGCTGGCTGAACGATACTTTATTTTGTTTGATTATTAATTAGCCTTTTTATTAAGGTTGTTCAACTTGGTTGTTAACAAAAATCACTTAATTAAACACGGGATTTCTTTAAATGCCCTTTTAAGTATTTTTCATGAGATTTCACATCTGAAAATAATTTTTATCATTAGGGCAGATATTCTCTGTCAGCTGAAGTAATACCACCAGGCAGACTTTAGAAAATGGAGACAGGACCTTTTTTAAGATTTACAGATGCTCTTCTTTTCATTTTCTGACTGATGGGCGCTGGAGACATCAAATAACTTAGCATATTTCCACACGATTAATTCGATGGGGGGGCTGAGCCAGAACAACATTCATTATTTTAGGAAAATCAGTCTTAATCAGTGAAAGTGAAAGGAGTGCAGCATCTACTTCTCTGTGTGTGACCGCCAACGGACCCTGGGCCAATCTGACAGGTGCTGGTCGCTTGTAGTAGCTGAATATGAGGTGACAGAAAGCCATCTTTCATTGCCATTTCACATAGGAATCAAGGGGGTTTGACGTTCAGAGGAGTCCAATGTCTTGAGTGGTGCCAATTGAAGTCTGTGAAACAATCCACAAGTCAAGTACTTGTAAGAAGAATGGGAAGGCATTGCTTTCTAACAGAGCCCTTGATTAAAAATAGCATATATTGATCATGTTTTACTGGTACTGTTAGTTTGATTACATACCCAATAAAAGCTCTATGAATCCATCTTAAGCGGATGGCACAGGGTATTCTGTTAACAGAAATGGAGGACGGCTTGCTTGTCCATCCTTGCTTTTCATTTGTAGGATGCACCCAAAAGAATGTATACACAGGTTAATTTTCTTTAAATCATTTCTGCAGAACTTGAAACAAATTACAGTCCATCTTGTAAATGCATTGTACAGTGGAAAGTTCCTGAATTTTAAACTTTTTGACTAATGATCTGAGGAAAGACGACCAAGTCGCTGATGAAGAAGTTGAAAGAACATCCTCTTCCAAATTGTTATTTCAACTTGGAGAGATGTTTTGGCAGATGGTGTCGCCCATGTGTCCTGGCTACTGCGACGTGTTTGATGCATGGATGTTAAGCATGTGCTCCGTGGCAGTCCTGATATAGCACAGATCCCTTTCTCTAATGTCTGTCATCAGCTGGACGTTCCGGAGGCCATTGCCCAGCATTTGTGTCGGACATGGCCTTCTCCCGCCGGGACCCTGCCTGACGCGCGAGACACATCCGCGGTGTCTGCCTCCTACAGCCTTCACACTTACTTCTCCGGTCCAGTGGTTCTACCTTAGCCTCAGGGGCAAAAAGGACATTGCAGACATAGTGAAGAAAAGTATAACTGTGGATCCCTAAATAAATACCGTACGTGGACAAAGAGGATGCAAAATAGGGAATAACGAAGCACTTTTGCTCACCACACAAAAGCAAAGACTTGTCGAAATTGAGCCATCGGACGTGGTGAACGGAGGTCCACATATCCCACATATTGACATTTCTTTATCCCGAGGGTCTTTTATTTTAAAGCCATAGAGAGATCCCCCCCATGTACTTATTAGTGTGGTATTATAGTCTTTGCAGGGTCAGGTTCATGTGTGGCATGTAGGGGTTCTGCCAGGTCTGCGGATGGGATGAAAGAGCCTATATTAAATCACTGGCTCTGGGGAATAATCCAATCTATTGCTATTAATGGAACTTCTTGGTAGTAACTTTCTGCTTACGACAAACTCGGCGCCCAAAACCCTGTACCTCTTTATATCTCATAGAGGGTGCATGAAGTTTCACATACATTTCTTTTACCATGTGCCAGGTCTGAGTTCACAGATCGTTAGATTTAAAGAAGTACAATATGCTTTAATTGTTTTAATTTTAATATACTGTACAATAGTGTATTTTGAACTTTCAGCCCAAATTGTTATCTTGGAAATATTTTGTTATGCGGTCACTCACAAGTGACTGTATGATTTATACTCAGATTTTTTATTAATAAAGACTTCTTGAATAATGCTCCTGGAACTCTATAGACACCCAACAATATCCAGAACAATGAAATGAAACATTGAAAAAATGAGAAAATCCTGTTTTTTTCAATGAATGTATATGAGACCTTCACTGCAGATATATAAAAGGGGTCAATTAAAGCGAGGCCTTATTTTGTGTTTAAAGACACATGAAATCTATTTGGAGCTAAAAATAGAACCAGCAACAAAATCACCAGTGATTGCTTTACCGAAAATGGATATTTAGTCTTTGATTTTAATTTTATTTATTTATTTTATACAGTTTTGTGAGTTCTTTACATTCCCTTAGGTACTTAACAATCAGCTAATTCCTCATTTGAAGTCGATTTCAAATGGCTCTGTGTGTTTCTCCCAGGCATGCCGTTGACATGGGCGTTTGAGGAAAAACAACCGGTGATGAATATGCGAGGAAGGGCCGCTTTATCTGCTGCCACAGCTCCTTCTGTTGCGTAAGGGCCATGAAAGGCGCCCAAGTCTCCGCTCCTTCCTGGGTAAGTTAGCCACGTTGCCAAGGTGAACCCGGGGTGCCGCGTGTCCTGCACATCGGGTGGCCGTGTGCGCCGGTCACAGCCACAGCGGGCGCCTTGTGAACCGGGCCAGACAGTGAGCTGGTGATTCACTTGAATCTGAGGTAGCTTCCTATCGACCTGCTTGACGCATTTCCCATGTCTGTTTTCCTCAGATCATTTTTAAATAATGCACACAAACACATGACTGTAATAAGGAAATGTGCAGCCCCTGCATATTGCTGCAATTTTTTTTATTTGGCTTTCTAGAAACCTAATCCTTGCTGGGTAAAAGGTTTTAATGGGGTGTCCATCAATAAAATGCAACAATTCTTCAGTCAGTGTATGTTACACATATAAAAAGGAGTGATGAAATATCCAAGGAAAAAACAACAACTTCTCAAAACTCATTGCATTTGTCAGGGATATCATTTTTTCAGCCTCCACAGAACTTTCCGGAAAATCAATTATCCAAACTCCTGAATTCCTTTATGCCAGTCAGTTTGATTGGTTTATATTGTTTGATACTTGTGGCATTTTGAAGAATTAAAGTTTGGAGTAAACAAAAAAAAAGGTTCTTGTAAATGCAGAGGAGCTTAACTCTCCTCGTCTCTTGATTGGTTGTGGTCACTGTGTGGTTGATCTCATAAACCACAAAAACTAGCAGGAAATGGTTCATTAATTGGATGAGTAATATTTAAAGATAATATAACTGCAGACTCAATGATATTCAGAAATCTTAGGAAGATGGACAATCTTGAACTTATAAAAGGGTGTCATTGATTCCAGTAAACATGGCGGACTCTTGTGGATTCTGAGCTAACACCAGGAGCCAAAGCAATTTTCTTTTTCATTCTCCTTTCATAGGGAAGTCCTCTATTTTGAGCTGACTGTAGTGATTGGAGGCTTTTGTAGTCTACCTTGATGTATCTTTATCTCTGCCCTTTCTGTTCCTTTTTGTGCTATTTTCGCCTAACTTGGACATTTTCAATGGAGGCTATAAGAGGTGGTCTCTGCCAACGATGGCTAAATCTGAAGCTGACAGTGTGGCTGCCCCTGAGCAGAATAGAGCTTGTTATCTGTGCTTGCGAATGCGATCAAACATTGGCCAAAAACGGCTTTGTATCCCGAGCCAAGTCTGATACGGATCTGTAAAGGTAGGGAGCAATGATTGCACGGAGACGAACGACGCCAGGCGCACTCTCTATGCCACCTGGATATGCTGTAAACAAGGCTGTCGCTGTCGGGAGTTTGGAGGAGGGCCTGTGGGGATGCGGGGGGGGGGCACGCTCGGGCCACAGCCTGCTGCCGTAGGGCTGGGCACTGGGTTCCGAGTCTAAACTGTGGTTTGCCTGTTCCTGTGTGATGGTTTTAATCAACAAACGCCATTCATAAAAAATGAGCCCAAGCCCCACCGAGTCTGTTTTCATGCCCGTGTCGATTCATAACAAGCGAGGAAGAAACCACATGGGTGGTGAGAAGGTGAGGAGGTCAGCCTGTGGTTTGCTTAACGAGCCTCGCCGACGCTCCTGTGAGAGACTGACATGGTTTTCCCGTTTGAGGAAGGAGGCGCATTCCACAGGAAGTGTACTCTCCCTTCTACCCGTTCACTTCCTGTCCTCTGTGATTCAAGCTAATTGCTGTGGGCCGGGTGGTCTGATAAGACTGCGTGTGGGGGGGACCCGGCGTCACGCAAACAAACAAACACGCACACGCGAGTGCGGGCAGCACAACTTGGCACGCTATTCCACAGGCATGCGGAACTAATGCAATGCGGCAAGTGTGCCCTGTCTGTCGGAGTTTTATAGGAAGATTAAAAGGTGTATGGGTATCTAAAAGCAATCAAATTGCTATGTAGAGCATTTTCAGTCCTCTACATAAGGAGAGCCTCACCGGACAGAGATCATTATAACTGTGTGATGCTTTTATATGATTTGAATATGAACTGCAGGTTATTTTGGAACTGTGCTGTTGTACGAGAGGGCTCCATGCAGCGTCTCTGAAGTGCTGTCTTTTTAGGACGCCTCTTCCACTTGCAGCCTGACGGGGGCATGTTCGTGCAATGGAGAGGCACTTATCTGGCACCTGCTCCCGCGCTTCTGCTGCACGGCACACCGGCATCTTTACCCCCCCCCACTCCCCCCGCCTGGTAAGATGATTGCTGCTTTTGCCTGTAATTGCATGTTACAGACATCCACAGTACAGACTGACACCCCCATGACGGCAAATGGTGGGAGCTTACCCTCTGCCTTCATTCCACTTGTCAGCTTAGTAGGCAGCGGCTCAGTCATCCTGGAAGATTACATTAATCACTTGATAACGGGGGGAAACAGTGGGAGTAGGAATAGGAGAGCGTAGCAGCTATATCTGCCTAAAGGCCATATAAACTGCAACTTCAGCTTGTGCATTATAATTCCTTAAAAAGTTGTACCAGTAAACACTGGCTGCATGCCACCCTTTGGCTCTCATCTCACTTACACTTTTTTCACAGTTGAGTCTGTATTTCTTGATGTCTTATAGAAATAAAAAATAGAAAAATCAATCGATAGAAATACAACAAAACCTTCCAAGATTTGTACGTGCAATAGCTGTGACAGGCAAACCATCAGCCAGTGGTTAGTGGCATGTGAGTTCCAGTGTGATTAATTTATGCAGCAGCGTGTATAACTGTGTGGAGTAATGCACACACCACAGAAGTTGTTTACAGGGATTTTAGAAGAAGGTGGAGCCACATGACCTTTTACATGGGGGCTCCTATAAGCCACAGATCATTTTCAACTATATATACCTGAAGTAGAAGGTGGCAAAATGTGGTAGGGCCCTTGGCCCTTGTACCTTCACAAGGTGATAAGGCAGGCGCTCATATTTCTGCAGCGTAAGACCAAGAAGAGAAGAGCAAAAATCAGTAGAGATTAGCTGTTGGGTGATTAAAGGGAGGAAGAAAGCCAGCTTTGGCTGTGAATTGTTACTTTAAACAAGCAGAGCCTGACTCTCCAGGACACTAGTGCTGGAGGAGGCACAGGGAGGAAGTCTGCGTTCAATTTTCTGCTCAGTTGATTTTTGTGTTTAGCTTGAAGCTGCAGTGTGTGTTCACGGGTTTGGAGCCTGAGAAACCACGAATTGTTCAGAGCTGTTGAACCTCGAGCTGCGATAATACAGGTCTGTTAAAAAGTGCACTTCCGCTAAGAACCAGGGGGTGGCTCCCTCACACTCAAGGTATCCTCCGTGTCTTCAGACAGGATAGGAAGAAATCCCAAAATGTGAAATGATGTTGTGCTAGAGGCGACGTGAACAATGAGGCTGGTGAACGATGATATTGGACTCGGGGCCCAAGGTATTGATTGCTGTAAAGCCGCAGTGATTTTTCAGAGGAATGTCAGGTTTGGGTCGAGTCTGTGGAAATCATTAGCTTCCTGACAAACAGCTGAAGTAATCAGAGCCTGGAGCATGGTGCAGAGGAAGCCCGAGTCAGAAGCGGGTGCTCAGGTATGTGCTGATCGGGACTCTCTAGCTAGAGGATGAGATCCAGATGTTGGCTGTGGAGGGAGCTGGGGGGGCTGCAAGTATGGTGGTGATGGAGGGAATGGGGGGGGGGGGGGGTGAGCAATATCTCCCTGACAGCAACATTACTCCGTGGAGAAGATGAAGAACGGTACAAGATCAGCTCCTCAAGGAGGAATCACAGCCCCTGAGTGTCTGTGAAACTAAAGACCAATAACATCAGTCACCAAATTTCCTTTAATCTCCTCATTTCATCTCAACTTTCTGCAATAATTGTATATTTAATGTGGCTGGATTTAACTGCGCATAAAATAGCAGGTAAATTAGAGCGCACATAAAAGCCACCTTACATCATTCTTAGTGACGGCTAATGTGTTGCTGTGTTACAGTGATATTTCTATATCGCAAGTGTTAATGTGCCATCCATTTAGTAATTAATGAAATGATATAGTGTGAAAAAAGTGCATGACTACAAGTTTGACTCTTACTTACTCTTTTATCTGTCGAGAGCAAGGCGTTATCTTCACAACCCAAAGCCCGGCTTTTCTACATGGACATGGATTTGTGTGTGTGTGGGGTCCAAATATCCCCACAACAGGATTAAAAACCTGTTATTCTGACATTGTGGGGACTGTTTTTCCAGTCCTCAAAAGGGTAACTGCAATTTTGTAAAAATCGATGACTACAAACAAAAACTAAAAATGCCTAAAGACTTTAAGTGAAAGAGATATTTGATGTATTTTCTTCCCTGTACAGATCATGGGTCACCTTGATGGTTTGGAAAAGGAGAAGTCTGTATCCGATTAATCCAGAACTTAGCAGAAGATTTTTCAAAAATTATTGCACATAATGGTTTTCTCTGTGAGAGAGTCGGCGACGTGACGTCAGTGCGTTCTCCACTTTCGGGCCTCCGTGTGGAGCGTGCTGCCACAGGGCAAGCAGTTGAGGGCATCGGGGGAAGGTACTGAAGCGTGTGAGATCGGCGAACCCGCGCCTGATTATGTCTGTCGCGTGAAACACCAGTGAGAAACTCAAAACAAATGTGGACAGTGCCTGAAAACAGATCTAGCTTGGTTTGAGGCCATGCAGAAATGCAGTCTGAGGTTGGATGCTCAAGCTGTTTCCATGACGGCGCATTGATCAACTGGCTGTACTGGCCCCGCTTGAAGTCTCCGCACCACTAAGCTCTTCGTGTTTAAACTGCATTGTGATGGATAGAAAAATTCTTGGGTTGCGATTAAAGGGAAACGAAAATTGCGGGGTACTTGTCATGCAAATAAACGAAGTAAAGCCCTGATGAATCAAGTGGCCAATGAATGAGCAGACAGGAGGCATCGTAAACTGCTTCCCCATAGCATTTGTTGTCTCCACTGTTGTCTGAGGCTTGATTAAAGTATTTTCAATAAAAGGACGTGCACTTTCTTTCTGTGTTTGCCCATCAACAAAAATAATGTTTTTGGGAGTTGATTGAGAACGGCTTGCCGTCTTATAATCCTTTTTATTTGTAAAAGATGGCTGTAATCTTCCAAATTCGTTAGGGCATTCTTTTACTGCCCATTCCTTTTACTTCAACCGGACAACATTGGGTTAATTGTGGTGAATATGTATGTACTCATATCCTAAACATTTTTTCCTTTTGATTTGATTCAGATGGTATTGTGTGCAGTACAAAATGGTTTTAATTGCCACAGAAATATGACAATGCATTGGTTTACTATAAAAATATTCTCACTTCCTTAATGGTTGAAGTAAAGTCAGACAAACAAACAAGAATACAAACAGTAAGATAGTTCATTGTGACTTTTTGCCCAATGCTGTACTTTCCAAATCTGTAGGCTCCACCAGCCAAGGAAGAATAAGACGTAATACCTAATCATTGTAAATTATTTGGATAGAGACTCTTAAGGCATGATTTTAGTGCTGTGGATGGTGAGAAATTAAGTGGCACTATGAGAATTATGGTCTGGCATTGCCCCCTAGAGACAGGAACAAACAAGTTGCAAAAAACAAACAATAACACCTTTTTAAGTTTTCCAGGCACCATAAAGCAGCAACAGTGCCCTCTTGTGCCTAACATAAACAGTAAAATTAAAAAATACCGTTCTATTGCGTTATGCATACATATGTGTGTGTGTGTGTGTGTGTGTGTGCATTTTAAAGCCTTGAAGCTTTGTGAAAACACAGTGGTTTCTGCAAGTCCGTGGCTATAGATCATCAGTCACCATTATTTTTTTAACAAGTTTTATTAGGCTACCAAGTAGTAGAAAACCGCATCAATAATCATGGTAATGGAGAAGAAGAGACTTCTGGGAGCCTCTGGTCACCGACAGTAATGACATCACAGCTGCCCCAGGGTCATTCATTTGCCCCCTCCGCCGCAGAGCTCCAGCAGAATGGTGCGGTAATCACCTGAAGTGTCGTCCTGCCAAACAGAGGAACACCTTTAGGGCAGGGGTCAGACAGGGAGTAGGCTCGCGCTCCGGATGCCCAGTGCCACCCTGTGACTCAGCTGTCACCCTGGTGCCACAGAAAGTGCAAACAGCGCCACACCTTGATGTAGGAATAGAGGCTCTTGCCACACAACATAGCAAACTCCGGCTTAATGTACATCATGTCGACCTCAGCACGGGACACCATGATTCTGATCAAGGTGCTGTCGGCAGTGCCTGCCCCCTGTGAACACAAAGGCGGGCGGGGTAAGGAGAGAAGCTCCACTTTACGGCAGACACACACCTCACGTCGACATGCAGCTGAGTCTTCACAGCTCCTGCAGCTCTACAACAACGTCACAAGGAGTAATCGGGGAGGAATGTTACCTTCATGGATTTGTAGAGCTGCTCCGCGAAGAAGGCCGGCTTCTTCCTGATGCAGCTTACTGAAACAATGAAACCCTTAATGAAAGCCCTCTTCTCTGACATCACCTGTCGTACTAAACCACCATTTACATCTCTGAAATAACAATTTCCCAGAATTCCAAATGTAAAGCATTGCTCACGCCTGTATTACAGGAAGATGAACAGATACTAAAATGGATTCTTTCCCAGTGTATATATTTGCAAATTTTATGGATACAGTTTTTTTTTTGTGTGTTGTGAGTGATTTGAGAATAGCCCACAAGAAATGCAGTATATAATCACTAACTGGATTTATAATAATATTTCTTCAACAGGAGCTGAAACAAAAAATAGGGAGGCAAAGTTGCCCCTCAATATCTAGTATTGTCTATGTTGAACGGTAACATGGGCCTTTATCGCTTTCATTTCCTGGTCACATTACTTATCATTAGCAATTGCTGGGATTAACTTGCAGGGACTCGTAAGAGTGAATGTTGGGATGCGATGGACAGATCCGGATGTTTTTTCCACTCAGTTAAAGAATATTCATAAAAGCAAAGACCTATAGCCAGGAAGATGCTCTCCAGATTTCCAGACATCTCTCTCTTGATGCTCTCTTCAATGTCCCGGCCAGAGATCCTCTTATACTCCTGAAACACTACGCAAACAGGCAATGAGAAAGAGGAAGTCATCAGCACAGACCATCAACAGCCCATTGCCCAACGGCATAAACACACACCCATGATTATGTGATCATTAGTAATGTGGTCATCAAAGTCCAACAGCATTAATATATACCTACACTTTTAAGTGGTCATCAAAAGCGTGTTAATCATAGCCCAACAGCATAAATACCTACACATTTAATATCATTAGTCATTAAGGGCAATTAGCAGTTGCTTAACATATGAATCACTTAGTGGTAGGACTTTCTAACCATTATTAACTGCAATAAAAGTCCAGCAGACTGAGATTACCCAACGCTGGCCTGGTGCCATTGTGGAAGACCCGGCAGGGGAGGTCGTTTACCTCGGAGGAGGTGGTTCCTGTTTCTTACGCAAAGCACGGTCAGGAATGTAGCCTCGTCAGTGCCCCATTGGGCCTCTCCAGCTTCAAAAATGTCCTACAAAAGTAAGGAGACCAGTTACAGTCAGGTACATTATTTTGTAAGTGGTAACATGTGCTTTGCTGCATGCCGGCCATGCGGTGGTGCCTGAGGATTTGCACCTTGGCGTCCTGCAAGGCCTGCGCCTCATCGACGAAGGTGCCTCGGTCGCGTCCAGCCTGATGTGTCGGCGAAGGAAAAAGAAACATCGATCGGTTTTGCAGTTAGCAGGCAGGTGTAGAAACAGGTCTGCATGGCTACATAAGGAGGGAACGTTCTAACTCTACAGGAGGCTTCCTTTTTTGGACTATGATATCAATCAATACGATACAGCTTTCGGTTTAACATAATTTGTATTTAATCAGGCTAAAATAAATATTCCCTTATTATTACAACATTATATTATATAATAATCATATTAAGTATGGAGTTTAAGAGTTGCAAATTACTTCAATTAACTAAAACCAGATCTACACTCACCTAAAGGATTATTAGGAACACCATACTAATATGGTGTTTGACCCCCTTCTGCCTTCAGAACTGCCTTAATTCTACGTGGCATTGATT
>JABFEA020000043.1:12371825-12392833 GCA_019775915.2 Cyphomyrus plagiostoma
AACTGCAAGATGCTATCCTATCAGTATGGGCCAACATTTCTAAAGAATGCTTTCAGCACCTTGTTGAATCAATGCCATGTAGAATTACGGCAGTTCTGAAGGCAAAAGGGGGTCAAACACCATATTAGTATGGTGTTCCTAATAATCCTTTAGGTGAGTGTATTTCACCTATCTAAAAACCATTTATCTCAAAGTTTTATATATGTAAAATTTATATGTAGTGTTGCAGCCTGCAAGACATAAAGGTTAGTGCCTCCCCACTTGTGTTGAACCAGGATGGGTGTTTTGGATGGATGGATATCAGTAGCTTCGGTGTGAGAGTTCTCTGTCACCACTCACCCCCATTAATGTCCTTTATTCAAGTTTCAAAGTCAGAGAGCTGAAACAATTCACTATTTGACATAGATGTGTGTTGTGATTAATAATATCTCCAAGGGGCAGAGGCGGGCAATCTTATCCGCAAAGGGCCGGTGTGTATGCAGATTTTTGGGGTGACCTTTTGGTCAACTGTTCAAACCCAGGTGTGAGGACTCTTCAGCCAATCTGTCCACTAATTAGTAATCTAATTAGGGAGTTGCAGCGAAAGCCTACATACCCAGTGGCCCTTTCTGTATAAGATTGGCCACTCCTGGGCACATTTTTACTCCTTCCCAGCTCCTGGAAAAACATGGACAGTCTGGCAAAGAGCCAGAAAAAGTGACCCGACTGTGTGTCCTTGAGGACCAGATTGGGAGACACTGCTTTAACCTGACCAATAAATTAGGAGTATTTTGTCTATGAAGAGTTAAACTCAAAAAGAGCCAGTCCACTGAAACCAGAATGTGACAGCTGAAGTCAGTCCAAAGCAAAATAGCAGTCTATGATTTAAAGCAGCATAAAAAATGATTGTACCACTGTCACAGCAAATAAGAAAATCATTAATTAGTCTGATAAGTGTTTGTGTCTTGATGCTACATTGTCATCTTAACCTAGAATGAAATGTGAAACACATGGCTGGGTTGTAAGGGGACTGCTGCTGATGGGCTGCACATTTTTAAGATTAAAATGGAAAGTGCATGAAAGGAATGCAGATATATCACAGATTCTGATTAGGCTTCGGGATCTCCATCACGGCCACCTTTATCTTCTAGGTACATCCCTTACACCCTTATCTCGCCATCCATATACTGATCCAGTGTAGGATCACTGGGGTTTCATCACCCTACCCACAGCTGATAATTACTTGTTTAAAATATTGAATAGGATTTCTGGGGCAGTCTGGTAGCACAGCGGTTAAGGCTGAGGCCTCGTTCCTCTGCGACTGGGACTTGCATCTCTGCCCTGGCTCCATGTCTATGGAGTTTGCATGTGTCGTCATGGGATTCCCCCCCCGCAGTCCAAAAACATACCAAGGTGAATCGGAGTTACCAAACTGTCCGTAGGTGTGAGTGTGTGCGTACCCTGCAATGGCCTGGCACCCAATCCAGAGTAATTCTCCGCCTTGATTCCGGGATAAGCTTCAGACACCCCGTGACCCTGAATCTGAATGGGAGTGGTGGGTACAGAAGATGGGTGGGTTTCAAACAGGAATAATGGAGGGAGTTTCCCTTGTAGATCTGAGATGATGGCAATAAGTGGATGGCTTAGAACTATTGTAACCAGGTCACTTGGTGCAACTTAAGAAAATGATATTCTGCAAAGACAGAGAAATGGTTGACACTGGATGCACTGCAGACCTGTCAGTTGCTGTAGCTGTTTCATCTTCAACTGCTTTCTGCCAAAGAAAGTAATCATTTATAATTCATTATCGTTTGCTAATGGGTTCCTATTTATCAAACATCTTAAAGAGAAATTTAGGGTTGGTCGTTCTCTATATGATCTAATGACTCTTGCCACAGAAAGTATTTCTGATGTCAACTTTTCAGGCAGCAAGTAACACCCTGTTTCTAGTGGAGTGTTGTTTGGATTTCTAATTTTCAAGAGTTCTGCTGTAGCACCCATTGGGTCACTCTGCTCGGGGGCATATTTTTTACATTAACTTTCTGTGCTATAATAATGTGATCTGATGGTGCAGGGCTATGCTGGGGTAAAGAGGCCCGCAACCCAGGCAAAGACATTAATTAAGAGTATGATTATGATAATGACAAGCATCTATTACATTTGAGTAAAGGTTCAAGTGAATAGGCTTAAAAAAGGACAGATAAAGAGAGAATATTTGTTACTACCAGAGGGCTGACAAATATGTAAGCCACACATGGTGGAAGAGTCTACTCTTTGGAACATGAATGGAAACTTGTACACCACTGTTCTGGTTACTATTAAGGGGAGGAACTAGATTAAAGAAGAAACCAAGGAAGGTGATGATCTGGATTTCAGTTCCAAAACATCAAGTTTATAGTCATACTAGTTTCTATAGTTGTGCATGGTTTCAAACATAAAAGTTTGATTTCCACTGTATATTTATTGTTTATAATACCTGAGAAGGATGTGGTTATACTTACATTATGTCAGCAAATGTATGTTGCTTTAAAATGAGTTTGTCAGGAGGTGAACAGCATCTATAGGATGAAACCTATTCAAAGGTCCAGCTTAGATTAGGCTTGTATGGAACATTTTAAGTCTGCTGTCTGGATTAGTTTCAGATTTATTTTAAATCATGGATACATTTCTAGATAGAAGAAAACTACCATAACTATAAAATCTACCAAAAAAAGCCAAAATGTCCACACATGGTAATTTAAATGATCTATAAAACACACGTGATATCTGCCAACTCTGACAACCAGAGCAATATTCATCTGCTGTCTTTCATCGGGGTTTGCCCCCGACAATATTACTGTCTTTATTCAGCGATTCATTTAGCTTTTGTAGGTGCACATTGCCTGAATTGAAAGTTTATTCATATCTAACTGGGTTTTACAGTCCCCGGTCATTGGCATCCTCCCCTGTTACATTCTCTGTATTTGCATGAAATGATGGATTAGTGTCATGCAGAAATCTGTGAAAGTTAAGAGGAACGGCAGCATGGGTTTCTGTTAAGAAAAAAGGGAGGAGGAGAAAGACTAGAGTATAGGGTGCACTCTGTGTTCCACAGGGTTCCTTGGAGAACTCTGCCCTCCCTGCAAATGGGCCGGCATCTCACCTGAGGTTAGAGACTCCTAGATCCATGTAACCTTGTACCGGACAAGTGGTTTGAATATGGATGGATGGACTGATAAGTCTGAAAATCCAAATGGTTTTGTAGTGCAACCAGATACTTTTGCCTGTTTCCTACTTTAATGTATTTGTGTGTGTGTGTGGGGGGGGGGGGGGTTTAGTTTGATATTCCTTTCATGCTGAGAATTTGATGAAACCAGGTTTTCTCTCTCTCTCTCTTGCAAATCATGCCGGGGACCACATTATATTCTGTCATTTTTACTATCAAAATCATAATGATCTTTCTGCAAGCTGTTACAATTATAATTATGCTTTTCGGGTGATTATAAATGATAGCTCCTTTAGGAGTATTTACAAATGTGAATGAAAGTCAAATGTGTTACTTTGCTTTGTTTAATTTAGGAACGTCAACCTATGGTTAAAAAAGTTCCATTCAACTTAATCAGGATAAATTAGCCATGCAGTTACTAAGTACTTAAATTATCTACTAAAAATTAGTTTGTGCTGTGCAAATCACGAGTGAAAATAAAACAAGTGTTGGGATTAAGCATGGTTAGAATGTAATCCAAAGCAATGAATCTTAATTAAGATTCTATCTGGAACAAAAATCAGCACCCCCCCCCCCAATGATCCCTCAGACCTAAATTTGAGAACCACAAGCCTAATTTAATCAGGTGTCAGCCCATATTTTAATCCCTCATATAAGAGGGTGGTGTAAACAACACAAATCCAGGCTT
This sequence comes from Cyphomyrus plagiostoma, assembly GCA_019775915.2. NCBI lineage: Eukaryota > Metazoa > Chordata > Actinopteri > Osteoglossiformes > Mormyridae > Cyphomyrus > Cyphomyrus plagiostoma. Next base: position 12,375,698 of record JABFEA020000043.1, read on the forward strand.
CAGACCCTGCACCACTCCCTGTCTGAGTGGTGATTTTGCTTGAAGGGTCCCTCTCGCATCTGTGGGCTCATGTTGCAGAGATACTATATGGGGCCATGAGGATGTTCTTAATTTAACCCAAACCGCGGTTCCGTAACGCTGCCCCTTCCCGGCGCCGTCTGCCTGAACCCTGCTGCTGCCGCTCTACCTGCCCGCTGCGGTGATCCTGGTCGCTGCCCCCGTAGGACGCATGAGGGCTCTGCCACCCAGTGTCCCTTGTCAAGGCTCACATACTGTTTGCCCTGCTTTGCAAACAGTCCACAGTGGCCAGGGGGATTTTCTGCTCCGAATCCAATCCAGACAAAGCCAGTATATAAATGACAGGACATGGGCCATCTGACTGGTTGTCTTGTAGCCCTTCAGCCACAGAATTGCTATCCGCTCTTGTAAACCTCCAGAAAAACACACTGGCACTTTAATATGGACGGGGATGTCCTGCTGTCGTGTGACGTGGCCCGATTGCCTTAACCAAGCATCATCTGTTGAAAGCAACGTTTCTTCATCACAGTCCTTAGAGACCCACAGACAGTCCACATTTTTGCCCAAAAATTGCCCACTGTGTCCCTTTCAAATCTGATGTCCTATTCATCCCCTGTATCTAATTGGTGAATTCTCTCCTGCCCCTTCACCACTTCAGCTGCTGTGTGCTGAGTGTACTGGCACAGAATGGCTGCTGTTGCATCATCCAGGTGGGGGCTACACAGCGGTGGCTCCCCATTGGTTCTGTAAAGTGCTTTAGGCACCTTAAAAAGCGCAACGTAAATGCAACATTTATTCACGCACTGTCATTCACATTTTTTGCTCCCTCCCAGCTCCCAGCACCAGTCACGATACACCCCCCCCCCCCAATTTGTCACGGGTTTGATTCATGATTTAAGGTTATTTGCTTCCTGGTTCTTGGGTTAATCCTGTGTTTCATTTTTTGTAGTATTGTTTAGTTACCCTTGTTGTTCTAGTCTCCCTTTGATCCCTGATTGCCCACACCTGTTCCTCAGTATTATTAGTCTCTGTTGAATGTTAACTGTTCCCACATGTTTCTTGTCCAACTTGATTATCTGTGTATTTATGGGCCTCCTCTTACTTTGCTCTTCAATTTGTCATTGTGTGTCTGTAGCTGTTGTTTCCCTCTAGTCACTGCTGTACTGCTTTGGTTGTTTCTGTCTTGCCTTCGTGTTTATCATTTACCTACTTTGTTTATTTTTTGTTTGTTTTTTTTGTTTTTTTACCCCTCATGGTCCTTTTGGTTTCTTGTATTCTTTTTAATAATGTTCGGGTTTTGTGAGGCACAATGTGGATCGTCTGTCTTTACCCATGCCTGTCCGTAACAGAACCAAAAATTCAAGAACCCTAAAAACCTGTTAAATCTGTTAAAGGGGGAGGAAAAGAACGAATTTGCATGTGAGGGCTATCGTGGCCTTGGCATTAGACAGGAAATATCAATGATAAGACACCAGCTTTGTTTAATGTCTTGTAAATTAAATGTCTGGTTTGGTGAAATGGTCATAGGGAGTGATTTGTGTGTGCCCTGCTATGGACTGGAATGCTATCCAGGATGTTTTCTATCTTGGACCCTGTGCTTCCTGGTATAGCCTCCAGGCTCACGTTGACCCTGTAAGGATTAGAGATGATGGACAGTCTCTCTCAAGCTCAGTATTGCCCAATGTGCTCCTCGGGGAGCCACAGCCAATCCACATTTTTGCTCCCTGGCAGACAGTCCACATATTTTCTTCCAGCTCCCTAATGGAACCTGGGATGGAGCAAAAATCAGGCAACACTGTCCTAGATGTATTTGCGATTATTCTAATTCTTGTTATGAACAAGTGAGTGCACCAGCAGCTGTAGGTGCCCAGTGTAACACCTGCTCATTGCAGTCCACAGTGACACTGTCCTATGCTGCGTCGACTTTCTAAGCAAGCCTGACCGTTTGCCCAGCACACATTAGTTATAAACTAATCAGTTCTCTAATATTTTAGCTTTCTGAAGCATTAAAACCGATGTATTATTACCTAGGCTTGTTCTGAAACTCAACGATGTGATTAGTGTACTGTATATTTAAATCAATCAGTAGAGCTCTATCATAGTTATACCATCCAGAGTTTGCCCAAACCTTGTGCCCTGTGGTACTTGGGATAAGTTCCATGTTCCACATGTCCTGGCTTAGACTAGATGGATGGATGGATTGATTAATTAATTTATTAATTGATTGATTGATTCTGTTACCTCTTCGTACAAAATAGAGCAGTCACTGAGCAGGTGTTTTTGGTAATATATGAGCAATTATCATCACAGCGTAGCACTAAATCTTAAATGTTGTTTTTACTATTTGATGCATATTTTTCTGTGATCTATTGGACAAGTAGTTACATTTATTAAACTGAGGGTCAGAGTGGCCCATATCATCTAGAAAGAGTTACATTTTTGCAGTATTTTTAAATTTATTTTTGGCTCACTCGTGCCAAATTGTTTGAGAAGCTCCTATTAATGAACAGTATCTGACAAATTTCCACTCATTAGCTACTTCCAAGTCTCTTCCTTTTGCTAACTCTGTTATCTTGCTTCCTCAGTGTACATAAAGTATAAATAATTGACTCTAGCCGTCTTGAATTGTTATAATGCCCTTTTGTGGTGTTTGAATGTCCCCCCTGGGGGATTCCTTCAGGTACGCTGAGTGCATTACGCAGTGCAAAGCATTGGTTAAGTATATTCGTCTCTTCAAATTATCAATAGTGTGTGTTTGTGGGGGTGGCACAATGTGACAAAAACCTATTCATTTTACATTGTGGGGAAAGGGAAACTCAAAAGATCTGTGACTTCAATCTAGAAACTAACAATGTCAACATTCTTGCCTGTTGTTTTTTGGCTAGGACTTGGGGAGGGGTTAAGGTTGTTGGGTGATGCTCTGGCATTGTTGAAATTAGGGTTTTTCCCAAAGAAATGAATGGAGACTACTGACAAAGGTACAAAATGTGTGTGTGTGTGTGTGTGTGTATGTGTACATTGCAATGACCTGACAAACAGAAATGGATCCGGATGATGAGAAACAGGAGATGTGACAGAAGGAAATAGTTTTATGACTATTCCTAAACAATAAGTCCAAAAGGGAGAGGGATGGTTTTCAGAACTGGAGGATGTTTTACTGTTTAACTGAATTGTATGGTTCCTTTAAATAGGAGACATGCATAGTGCACTGTATATCAATGTATGTGAGATAAGTCACAAATATCCTATTTATTGATGGCTTTTAGAATTTGTGAAAATGCATTTGTCATGGGGATTTTAGTATTGGGAATGAACACAGATGCCAGAGGTTATTTCGGAATTCCTTTCTGTTGTTCTCAAAGGGCCTGCCCATTGTGTTCAATTCGATACATTGTATAATGATGTATTCAGATCACACCAAATACTTAATGCTCACTTAGCTTTTAATGAAAACGGCAAAGTACCCAGATCAGTTACAGTGTGTTTCAGACAAACTCTTAATATTCTTTTGATCTGCTTGATGTGATAAAAATTTAGCAACATTTCATGAGAAACAGAGAATATAGCGATTCATTAACTTTAACTAATTACATCAGTATGTAATATTAAAAAAACCATAGCTTTGAAAAGTGGAGAGAAATTGTCTGAGTTGTTTTTTTTAAGGCACATCTCTAAAAATAGATTTTTATAAGGCTGTTATGCACATATAAAAGAGAGCAGAATGTCAAAGACGTGACGACTTTACCTAAATGGCTCAGACTGCATCCCTGCAGGAGTGGCCACCCTACAGTAAATATCAAGTGCCTGGGGGCAGGTGGGGGCCTGCCCTTTTTCCTTTATGATTATTTATGGAATCATTGAGGCAGTATATAGTAAAAACTAGCTTTGAGGCCCTTAAGCCTCCATTAACTTACTGTATAATGGCATGTTTGAAAGTGATGTGTGACATCGTGGTGTGTGAAGGGATGAGGCTGCGGTGTGCGTGAGTGTGATATCGTGGCATGCAAGGGAGTGTGCGCGTGATGTTGCGGTGTGTGCGGGGGTGACAGTGTGGTGTGAGTGCGTGTGACGCTGCGGTGTGTGCGGGGGTGACAGTGTGGTGTGAGTGCGTGTGACGCTGCGGTGTGCGTGCGTGTGACGTTGCGGTGCGTGTGGGGGTGACAGTGTGGTGTGAGTGTGTGTGACGCTGCGGTGTGTGTGGGGGTGACAGTGTGGTGTGAGTGCGTGTGACGTTGCGATGTGTGTGGGGGTGACAGTGTGGTGTGTGTGCGTGTGACGTTGCGATGTGCGTGGGGGTGATGCTCTGCCAGGCGTGGCATGGGCCGCAGGGCCCCGAACATTGAACATGTATCCCTATTCATTGCCTCAAATAGCTGGCTTGAAAAAGCCTAATTTTTTATTTTAACACAAGTCATGAAACCTACCGCACATCAAAGGCAGTTTCATCATGTTTTTCCTTTTTGCTGTTAATTGACCATGTACAACCATATTTTAACTTTTCTGTGGTGCAAAAAGTTTTATTGGATGGGTTTAGGAGAAAGCTTTAAATGGCCCATCCTGACCAATATACAGTAGAGTGTCTCTCTCCAAACACACTGCTGTTTACCAAGACGTTCCTTTGAAACACTTCGCTGAATGCCAGCTTTCCATCAGCGGATCTCCAGCTTCTTTACTGTGGATAAGCAGAAGGTCTGATCTGAATTAAATCTCATCTGGAGAGTAAAATTGTTCTGGCGGAGGATCTATGGAAGGTGCTCCATGGAAGGAATCGGGAGCCGCATGAAAGAAAATGCTTTCGCTGTCTGGGGTGCTGAGACTCTTGGCTTGTGTGCATTCAGATAACTGTGATTACTGTAAACCTTTTGTTCTGTTTTGTCTCCCCTTCTGTTTGCTGGTTGCTAATGATGTCCTTATAGAATAGAGCAGTGATACTTTTATTAAAATTAATACTTTCCTCCTACCCCGGGTCGGCCAGGGTTCAGCGCCTGTGGGGTTGGGGATAAAGGCCCCTGCTCAAGGGCCCATGGACATATGACTATTCTGCCGGAGCTCAAACCTGCAACCTTCCAGGACAGAAGCTTAGCCTGCTGAGCCCCCATCCCCCCCACTGTTTGCTATGGCTCAGTTATAGGTGCAGATCCTCAGCCTTACTCTGGTTTAGAAGAGCGACTTTCCTGTAAAGCGAATATTGCTGTCTCACGTCTGCAAGTATTTCCTCCCGGATTAATTTTGAGATCAAGTTAAATCCTGACCCTGTATGTCTTAATTAAAAGAAAATAGCTTTGCAGGGGTTACGTATTTAAAATATAGCCTCTGATGTGATTTTCTGCCTTATGTTTACCATACATCTAGATGGATTACATTTTTTTCTGCGAAAAATGCCTTCTTTATAATTCCAGCTTTTCCAAATACATAAATATTAAGTCAATTTATGATGCAGCTGTAATGCTGTCCATCTCTGATGTGGATCTCTTTTAAGAGTTTGGACTCTTGCCTATTACAGCATTCTGCAGTGTGATTGGCCGTAAGACTCAAAGTTTCTGTAGGCTCTTTGCTGAGGGATGGGCGGGGCTTCTGAAGTCATGGCTCTGCATTCACATGGCTGTGTCGCTGATATCATGAAAAGTATGGATTCTGATCACACCCCGCCCCCGCTTCCCCACCGCAGGCCCCGACTGCCATGTTACGACGCCAAGACTGGACCGCACACACTTGTCTAGAAACTCCTTTTTAATGACACACAACATGAACTTCATCACAGCAGCTACAACGACAGTGAGGAATGAGATTCGGACAAGCTCAGCTTGACATCGCTAAACACAACCGTGACATGCTTCTGGCTTCACAATAATTTATAAATGGGAAAACTATGAAACTGAATGGGACTCAGGAATTTATGAACAAAGATGATAGAAAGTTGTACAATAAATGAAAGTATAATTTGCAATATATACAACTTTGTTTTGATAAAGCTTATGCAATCCAGTCCAGCCCTTGGCTTTTGAGTCAGACCTGGGGTTGATCGAAACTTATTAGACATCTCAGTCATCTTCTGTCCTAAAAATATTTTGTAATAGTCCATTCAACATGATATATGATACAAAATTCAACAATAGAATGTAAAACTTTTTATATATATTTATACATATCTATAAGAAAGCAAGAAACACAGACAGGCACATATGTACAGGCACACACACGTACATACTTAGGATTACTAGGAAAACCCAATAGAACCAATTTCATTGGATTGCCCAAGAAGAGCCATTTAAAAGAAACCTATCTTTGGTTCTCTTTTGCATACCTGTTCTCAATTCTGTCCTTTTCAACTCATCTAGTCTGCATTATAGTCTGACACTGGGATAGTTCTTATTAACTAGCTATTTGAGAAATGCATTGTAAAACGAGACCCCTTATATCCAGAAGGTGCTTCGATCCCCATGTCCTGTGTGCCTCAACTTGGGTTATCTTGGTCCGAGTGACTAACCTGAAATGACATAAGGTCTGAAAGGCACCAATGAACAGTCCTGAAGAGGCTAGACTGTTGGCCTGCGCATGAGTTTGTATGCTGCAGTATTGCTGCCATCTTCCCCCCCACACGGGGCCTTACCTCACCTACATCATCCGCTCACTTGTCAGCTCAATGACCTAAGTGAGGTATGATCCTATTTCGGCATCACTCTGTACACACAGAGTTCCAGGTGATCTTTGCTATAAGAGCAAGCAGACCGACAGGCACAGACCAACCAGACCACACTTTCACACTCACCTCCCGTATTTCTCCGCCTCTCTACCTTAAACACATTTATAATGCCCTGATAGATTTGACAAGTTGCTTTATAAAAAGGCGTTAGGACCAAAAGCTAATGATGACCACGGATAGCAGTTGTGTGAAGAAGGTTGTCCTGGCGACGAAATCCCGTTCTTTTCGAGACGGGAACGAGGGAAGCCTCAGGACTCATTGCGCTCCATAAAGACACGACAGGGAGAGGCACGGGAATCATTGTTACTATTTACACATGTACACAAGGTCTAAAAAATAACAAGGAGCTGACTGTCGGCGGAGTGGCATAATGCACAGCATCATGTTGTTCATGTTTATCCAGAAGCTGGTTTGGTCCAAAAGGAGGAACAGACTAGAGGACCTGTTTTGTGTTCTTGTGGAGATGTGAAAAGTGCCCCCATCTGTTTGCTTTTGTAAAGGTTAAGGAAGGGGACCTTGTAGAAGGCCGGGCTGGTAGTGGTCTGACAAAAAGGGAATTGGGTCTCAGGAAGAGGCGATGGGAATGCATGGGGAGAGCAACTGGGGCCTTGTAATTCTGCTGCAGATGTTCCACTGAACAGTCTATCGAAGCTGTGTCCTTCCCCTTTAACAAAGTGGAATTAGAAGGAGGGGCGTGGTGGGGGGCGGGCAGGAGGCGGGGCTCTGCCAGGAGGTGGGGCCTGAGGAGGTGGAGGGAGGTGGCCGTTAGAAAGGGCAGGGGGTGGGGGAGATGCCGGAGCAGGAGGCAGGGGCAGATTCAGAGTGGTTGGGGGCAGAGCACGTACGGGAGGTGGGGTGTAAGGAGGAGGGGTGGTTGCAGGTGATGGAGTGATGGAAACAGGAGGGGGTGTCGGGGGCAGAGGCGGCAATGAGGGGGGAAAAATGGATGAAGGGGAAGAGAGAGGGCTCTGAGGTGGGGGGGGCAACATGCCCTGGGGTGGAGGCGGATTGCAGTCCTGGGAGGAGTTGTAGATGGGGGTAGAATGCTGGTTGTACACCGGGTAGCGTGGGGCTGAGTTGGACTTCACTCGGGTGAAGTTGATGCAGCGTCCCTGCAACGAGACATGTGGTGACATCATTAGACATGTGCAGTGAGTATACAGGTGACAAGGCTTTTGGTTAATGGTGTGGCCAGATATTTGTGCAAATAGAGCAGCTGACTAGCTATGATGACATCCCTTCTGCATGAGCAAACAGCCCCACTGTGGCTGAATGTGCCGGCAAGTCTGTGAGCTCGTCTGTCTGCTGTGATGGACTTGAGGACATGAACAGTGTAACCAAAACCAGAAATGCACATGAGTAAATCCGCCCGCCTGGCCGCTTTCCCTCAAAGTCCCAAGCAGTGCTGGAGAGTAACTAGTTACATGTAACGGCGATACATAATTAAATTACAAAGTAAATGTAACTGTAATCTACTACAGATACTGAGAAAAAATATGCAACTGAATTATGGTTATTACTCAAAATGTTTATGATTACAAAGGGGTTACATCCAATTATATTCGTTTTGGCAAAAATCTTATATGAAGCACATAACATTCATTTTTCCGCTTCGCGTCTTTTCGCCATGCAGAAATGCCTTTTTCTGGCACATTTCCAGACAACGCGGGTCAGCAAAGTCGTTGAGACTCTGCAGCTTTTCTAACATTGTAACATTTCTACATTCCCAGCCCTCGTTCCACAGCAGGCCCTGTACTCCTATCCAGCTGGCGTCAGAGCAGACAGGTGAGAAACTATGCTGGCCCCTTAAAGCCTCGGCTCTCCTGGTCCTGGAAAATGGAGATGCTTAGATCGCAGTACCAGATGTTCGTGTGAAAACACGGGAAGTCTGAGAATCCAATAGCCCTACTTTTTTCCCTTAAACATGACTTTGGATTGACTTGTTGTGGAAGGACCAGCCCTTTTGATCTGCATCTTTAAGATTTCTACCATCTGCTTCCTCTGCCATTCTTTATCTACCTATTTTCTGAGTCAGTTGTAAATTACGAAATTACAAAAATTGATCTTGAAGAACAAAGCATTGAATGATGCCCAATATCCAATGTCATCCTCATAATTTAAAAACTTTCGTTTTAATGGTATATGTTTGGAATAGCTTTCTTAAATACCGATAGTTGCTTGAATTAATTAGGTTCCTGTGCTATGAAGACCTGGATTTTCTATTCGTTGCCACTGGGTTTTGCTGCAAGGAAGTGAAGCCAGTTTATTGTGGTGCTGAGGTCAATATCGACAACATCAAGGGTGGGACGTTTTCTGAGTTTACAGTGTAACTCATGGGAGTGATTGCATTGAGTTCTGAGGAGAGGATCAGACAAGTCAATTCTGCACACCGTGGAGGTGGGATATCCAGAACAGCTTCCATATCGTACACCTTTACCCGTTTACACAGCTGCACGCCTTATTAGAGACGTTCAGGTAAAATGCCCCCCTCTGAGGAATAATACCTTAGCCTTCCTGTAATTTGTTGCGTTCTTTCAGCTCCACTGCTATGAACCTTTTTCCTTCTTCTGTTTATCATTGGAGTGAGCCTTGAAAGTCAAAGACAGCCTTCATTTCCGTTAAAGCAGAAATTGCTTTACAGCTACTCAGAAACCTTTAAGTATATCTAAAGGTTAGGGAGGCAACGCCAATTGTGTAATACCTATAAAGCATGATGTCCAGCCTCTGCCCGGATTCATGCTGGTGTTAGAAAACACATTTTAATTACCTGCTGATTGGTATCTGAAACACGGGGTCTAGATAATTACTTCAATAAGGTGAAAAAAGACGTGCAAACCCTACAGCCCCAGTTGACCAAGGTTAGGGACCTGTGTGGTGAGGGTTTGCAGGAAATATAAGGTAATAATGTTTGTTAGCAAAGCTGTGCCAAGAGAAATGTTTTTATTGTGTGGCCTCTTTCAGGGAAATGAAATGTTTCAAAGCTCCAAGGGTTTGTTAGTCAGTCGTATATCATGCGATGTTTCCATAACAAGGTACGCCGCTGTATTAGGAAGAGGATAAAGGGGCAGCACTTTCACTAGATCAGCTTCACCCCCTTTGCTACTTTATTGATATGGGGGAAGCCATAAAGATCTTCTGGTGCCCTGACTTGGGCATTTAATAGCATCCAGAGGAAGCTCATTTACTGAATAGGTACAGTGGGCTCCAGCCTTCCTAAGTGCTAATGAACAGCTTCACCAAGAGGAACTTTTACCTGAAACTGTTTAGTATTATTTGTTCATAAGTGAACCTTTCATACTCTAGTTTGATGACTGATCTAGTCCTACTTTGCTTAGATAGTTACCAAGAGTGGATGAGCTCCTGACTTCACCATGACTACATGTTCTTTTCAGTTCCAGTCTCCTCTCTACCTTTCCCCCACCCCGTGCTCCTTCAAAGCAAACTCCTTTCCTGCTCCCACGACTCCATCCTTTTCCCTGGTACAATATCTTCTGGCAGATTTAACACTTGTATTTTCTTTCATTCTCGACTGCCAGCTTGACCTTCTTCAACCTTGTCTTCATATATCAGACAGTAAGCTCCAGATGTGTTCAATGAGCTTCACAGCTACAGGATATTGATGATCGGTTTCACTCAAGTGTGGTGATGATGTCGTAGAACTTCAATGATACTTCAAGTCCACTTTTTGAAGCTTCATTCCCAGCTTCTGTTATGCACAATGACATTCACGCACATCTGAGTACAAATCGACAATCAAAGCTGCTGTTTCCACGCTTCTCCCCACTTCTTGTCTCCATCATCATGAGGCACCTTTGAGGAGATGAGGCCGCAGTTCTCCCACACCATACATTTTGGACACTGGTGTGTGGATGTTTACCTACTTGGCAGTTTTATACAATTCCGAGTGCAGACTGATCTGTCATAAAGGTTACATTCTCAGAGTCGCAAGCATTAGAAGTCAGCTGTGGAAGAGAATGTAAAGGAGTTTGAAGGAGGACGGTCAGGCATTTCAGAGAAATATCAGCAAAAAATAACCAAAACAATAAATCAAAGGCATGTCTGCCCAGAAGCCCATGATTTTTAAATTGTTTCATTCTCTGGTTTTCAGTAGAAGTTAACATCTCAGCATCCTGAAAACGTCAGTGGGTGCAGGCAGCATGGTTTAAGGTTCGAATGATTCATTTTGGACGCCCTGGGCAAGGCTGAGTGGCGAAGAAAGAACTTTATAAACACTTGGGCTGGAATTCTTAGGACAGGGAGTATACACCCCAGTCAGCCGTCACCCTGCACCCCAGAGCCAAAAACAGAGCTCACAGCCTATATCCCTGTGGGAACTATAAACAGTACGTGTCTGAATGTGGATGTCCAGCGTTTGCCTCATTTTGGCAGCAGGATAGGGGTGGTGGAGAGGGGAGAGGGATAATTGAGCTCCCTTTATTATTGGGGCAGACTACAGTGCATTCCTCCAATCAGGAGCAGCATGAACAACCTTTTTCTTCTGGATGCCAGCTCACCACATGCCTTCCCAGAAGCCTCTGCGCCTGTACGTACTCTATTGGAAACAGCTGTGAGCCAGCGAGCTGTGCTGTCTGAGTGCAAAGTTCTGAAGGCACTAACTTTGTAGAAGCCGGAATCCTGCTGCCCAAATGTCCGTCCTTGACTTTCGTCAGGTTTCTTTATGGTACTACGGCTTTAATTCATGACTCACTGCCTTTCAGTAAATGTTAACGCCACAATGGTTCGCAAGTTACTCCTGCGTCACTTTGCACATCACATGTAAAACTGTGACGAAAGTTATGCACCGCTTACTATGCTCAGCGACTGTGACCTTTGGCTGATTGATACTGGTATTTGAACTGACCCGTGTCCTACTCTGGAGAACTGCCTGTTAAATTACAATATGCAAATGAACGTCACGTTGCTGAACTTCAGCTTTTATCATCTTTTTTTTTTTGTAGCCAATTAGGTAAAATAAATTTAATTATTTGCTTCTGGGGTGCAGAATAAGTGGCTCTGCACAACTTTCCATGCTTTATTACATCATAAAATGGGGCTTTATACGTCCAGGCATTCAGTCCCCTTAAGACAGGGTTAGAATCTGGTTTTGAGTCTTTTAGGAACTGGGCTGGATTCCTGATTTGATCAAGAAGGTAAGTGCTCTGTACATAAAGTTGGGCTTGTTATTTTGTGGCTCTGGTGACACGGGGGCATAAAGCAAGCCCTGCATGTCTAGGCATGCATCCCCTCAGGCGGCCGTTGCTTTACTTATAGGCAGATTCTAGCAGGGCTGGACAATCTTATCCACAGAGGGCTGGTGTGTAAGCTGGTTTTTAGGATGACATTTCGGCCAAACCCAGGTGTGTCAGTAGTAATCTAACTAGGGAGATGCAGCAATAACCCGCATACAGCCCGTCTGTAGAGTATCTCTCTAGAAGGCACATATGACCTGAGGGGTAACCAGCAGTGTTACAGACCTGGGGCTGGTCCACTACATTCACTAAATTTGTACTTTGGATCTCATAGAAATAGAGACGCGTGTCCTAATTGCACCTGGAGGGAAAGTGCAGTGCCCACGCAATGCCGAACCTTTTCTAATCACCTGACGTACTGGTTGGAACTTCCCAAGGTACATATCAATTTTGGGCGTGTTGCACTGTGCTCCATATTCTCTGAGGTTCCCTCTGCTCTGGCTTATCATTCCTCTAATCTGATGTAGATTTCAGGGCTGGAAAAAATGCCTATTTGTAAGGCTGTCCCACAGTCCTGGAGTAGGTTTTGGTGTTCCATGCCATTACACTTACTCCATATTAGTTTGCCCTTTAAATGGAGCTAAGAAGTGGTTTACGGTTAGTGGAGGCTGCTGGTACCTCGTCTCCAGGTTGAGGTCGCATCACTGACACGCGGTCGTAGCCTTTCCTCAGGAGGACCCACAAGGCGTCCAGTTTCCCCTGCAGAGACAGCAGAATGGGGACAGCCTCAACCACTGGATCATCAGACTTCTGTCAAACCTTCATAGCCCTGGATGTGTAGCGTGAAATCTCCTGCCATCTCGGCAAACAGGCAGACATTCTGTATATACACATACTGTACTGCAGAGGCGTAAAGTTCAGGTCCAGAAAGTGGAAATCCAGACCAAGGTTTTGTTTCAACCAAACAACTGAGTACTCTGTGGCTGTGACTCTTTATACTCAATAGGTTGGTTGAAAGAAAATCTTCGTCTGGATTTCTACTTCCTGGACCTGAACTTTCCACCTCGTGCTGTGTGAAAGTCTAGGGCCGTGAAAGAAAATTATGTTTTAAATGATCTCTGCGTTGCTGTAAAACTACAATATTGTGCCGTATAGGCTTGACAATTTCAAAACCTCACCCCATATTTTGTTACGATCCACTTTACCCATGTATTTGTTGATCACTGGCATGTCATGTTTGGTTAAGCAACACCTCATCATGTTATTGAACTAATTAAGTTAAGTGAGCTGCTGGTGAAATTTTAACAAATACCAAGGACAGATCTGGCTAGTCATTCGACAAGATATCAGTAACTGTCTGGAGAACATTGTTATTTTTTATGATGTTACTGTTCATTTGAGTATATTCTAATATTAAATTGTTTTCTGAGCAAATATAAATCGATTGTGCAAAAAATAACCTACTGTTGCACAGAATTGATTCTATCCAATTCCAGTAAAAAATAGCCCTTAGTCTCCAGCATTGATCAGAATCTCTAAAAACATGCACTACAGTCATTTCTCTGCTGTCATCTCCAATCAGCCATCTTTCTTCAGCTGATCTATTTGCTGAAATTATTTTATTTCCACAAATCACCCAAAAAAAGGAACCATATGAAGAAACCGGGCATTTTGAGGAAGCATTCTCATGCTGTATGAGATTCATTGTGGATAATTCTCTGCTTTTCAGTAATGGTTCATGTGTCATCTACATCCTGGCCAAGTGGCCACGCCAGAGTTATCACCATGGTTGCTGCAGCGCCAAAGAATGTCACCCGAGGGGGAAAATGGCAGAAGAAGCAGGACAGTGGTAATATTAGACGTTTTCTCCACTAATCCAGGTTCATCACGGGTAACTGCAGTTTGGTGCTTTTTAATGTTGTAAAGACTTTTATGCACTTTATTTTTTTTAAAGTTTGTTTTCCTTTAGTTTATCTGACCTAATTTATCCGTGTTTCCTCTCCAGAATCCTTTTTAAAGAGTTGTTTGCTCACTTAGAATTCTCCATGGCTCCAGTGATCAATTGGGGGTGTCATTGTGGAGGTGGTTGAGTATTTGGGGCAGAAGGGAAAAAAGAAAGAAAAAAAAACCGACACAAAAGAATCTGTTTTTCTTCTGAAAACCGCTAGTTCTGCTGCTGCAGCCTCTTCCTCAGGTCAGTCCAGTTCATATCTGGTTTCTATTAACAATCCCCAGCTGACTGTGTACTTATGAAAAGGCCCGTTAACTCATTCCTGGTCTCTCTGCACTGCTGGGCTTCAGGAGATTCTGCCCCGTCGATACAGAAACTACAGCAGCTGGGATCTGGGTCCCAAACCAGCGAGGAGATGGGCGGCGCACCTTGATCGGAGAGTACCACATGCGGGGCTCGCGCAGCTTGTGCATGCCGTTGTTGAGGGTGCGGGTGGAGGGCTGCTCAAACTCCTGCTCCGGCATCTTCACGCGAGCGTTCTTGGCCTTCTCCAGCTTGGCGCCCTCTTCAGTGGATCCCTTCTCTCCCCAGCGCACCTGAGACACGCACAGTCACTGAAGAGCTTGCAACAATCAGCCAACCGTAGCTGTGCACTGTGGCAGCCACCTGTATTGTCGGGGAATTGTTACCAGTTAATTGCATTGATGTCATCGTGGCTGATAGCTGTGTGGACAATGGGCAGTGGTAGACTGAAAGAAAATCTGTGTCTGAGCCATGCAACAGATAAGCCATAATGTGATTGATGGGGTACAGTATGTGCACTGGGCCTGAAATTACTATATGGAGCCATCTTGTGGGATTGCAACCCACAGAGAAAGGTGGAGATTAGGTGTCATTGTGGTGGCAGTCATAAACAGGGTGGCACTGAACAGGGGTCAGTGTTTCAACAAAGCAGGCACATTTCAATAGCGCACGGTATAGCAGAGTCACGGACGGGGCGAGGGGATCGTCTATTGGTGGCATATAGTGCAGCTGTGGTGGTGAAAATGTGCGGAGTGTGAATCACGGCCGTACGCTGTACTGAGGCTGCGCTATAGCCTTGGCAAGATTAAATGCTGCACTGAAGTCCCATTAGCATAGGAGCTAAATCATAGCGGTGTTCAAGTTACACTTTTGCTTTGGCCGGGGGGGGGATTGAAGACTGCAGCGCAGTTTTGGGTGCGGTTAAAAGTGTTTTATAGTACTGTCAGAAACAAAAACAACAGTACGGTGTTAATATAGTTGAGTGACGATTCCTTGGTAAGTGCTGTGAAATGACTATCTGTCACTGTAAGGACAGGGCTGTTATCGTGCCTGCCCCTGACTTACTTCCATTCTCTTGATCCCACCAACCCCCCGGCCCCCGTAATAGGAAGCATCCACCGTGGGCCACTTTTTCTTCGGAGCCTCGTCTTCTTCATCCTCCTGGAGGCATAAAAAGAGAGAGGAGAATTTCTAATGCTGGCTGGAGAGCCGGACCTGAGATGGTTTTTACCACCTGGGCCCATTCCTCGTCTCTGACTGCCTGAACTCAGTTTGGCAGTGTTTGCAGTACTGTAACTTATTTTCCATGTTTGAATAGAGAAGAGCTGAGATCCCCCCCCCCCCCCCCACCCAATGCCCACAGATTCCCCTAAAGACTGTTCATTATATGGCCTACAGCAGACCTTGGGATGTGGTCTACTTTACTTTTCTGGAAGTAACTTTGGCCAGAGGGCAATTTAGGGTAGGTGCTCCTCAGCCTTGAACATGGAACCGAACCACAACAGACGCCCCTTCATCCACATGTGACAGCATCTCCTCACAGGCATGTACAGGATTAAGTTTTCATCGATTACCTCTTTGTAGCTGAGACAGAAGAGCCCGTCCCAAAGTCTTGTTTCGCTACAAACAGCTATATTAGCATGAAGCCATGGTCAAATTCTGTCACCACATTCTGTCACATCTGACTTGAAGAATGTTCTGTGGTTTTGGCACAATGAGTAGAAATTACATGTGATGACAATTAATCAGTACGGGAGGTTTTTGGATCTTAACCAGTAATACTTATAGTAGAAGTCGAATTATTTCCATAATTTTAAAGAGATATTAAGAGACATCAAGAAAGCTTAGTACTCTGCCTGTGTTAATGTAAATATATTATCCATTATCCATGTTTTTTCCAGCTGGTCTATGGTCATGGGTCTTTCTCGGAAGAGATTATTGCTTCTTTGATTGGATTAGTCTGTCTGGCATATTGTGAAGTCCCAGCAGACTGGCGTTTTCAATGGGGTGCTTCAACAACAAATGGTTGCACAAATTGGCTTAATGACTGCTTTACTAACAGGAAAACACATCTCCATCCACGCCTCGTATAAAATTTCTCAGGAAATTGATAGCTTTGTTTTGTTTTAGGTATTTCAGTTGTTGCATGCCCTTGATCAGAGCAGGTCCTCCTCACCTGACTGGCCCATAAATCACAGCTCAGCAGAACCCTTTAAAATCCCCCAACAGACAAATCCCAAGAAATCTCAACCCTGTGGGAGTGAAGGAATGGTGTATCCAGGAAAGCTATAATTTAACAGCCGATAAAGTTAGGCCTGAGGAAAAGGGCAAATTCTAATATACGAAAGGACAAGAGTTTACAAAGTGTTAGAAACATGTGATGTTATTGTCTTGGTAGTCAAATTTGTAGTGTGTAGTTTGAAATCCTTCTCTTTTTTTACTTGAAACGATTGTTGACTTGACTACGGGATCTTAGAAAGCATTCGTGTGACTTATGGCATTTCCTGTTTTCATGACCAGGCTCCAGCAAAATGAATCAGAGAACGACAGAGTCTGGCTTTCCTCTGCAGCTGGAAACAATGCCAGCTACTTTCAATATTCCTATGAATATTCTTTTCACATTCTGCTTTTATGTAATATGTTAGTGGAAAATGTTTTTTTCACTTTCAGGTAAATCATTCATCCATTATTTTAAGCCGCAGTTTAGCATTTAATATTTGTTTGCTGTTATGCAATTACAGCACAATTTTTGAATGACAAAGCCATGAAAACACACTTGATCATATATCCAAATGCAATTTAAAGAACCAGGTGCAATCAATGCTGAATTTTCTATATACAAGTTCCAGTAATGATTTATTAAGGTCATTTTTATAATATTTTATAAGCACATTCAAAGAGATGAGGGATATTATTTGCCGACCCTTAACTTTACTGTTTCAAAAATCCTTATCTGAAGGTGTGGTACCTTC
>JABFEA020000043.1:12448597-12460643 GCA_019775915.2 Cyphomyrus plagiostoma
TAGTATTATGTTATTACTTATATATTAATTTACCACAAACTAAGCTTGTTTATTTGTTTATCATTAATGAATTGTAACGCTTCCTTCATCTCAAGCAGCTACATTATTTACTAAATCTGTTCGTTCTGCAAATCACTGTGAACTAGTGAAGGAACAAATAACAAATGTGAAATACTTCTCATGTTTGTACATCATTAATGAATTATGACATCTTTAATCTCAAGTAACTACTATATTTGTTCATTATTCATACTTTCGTAGTAACTGAGTTATTAAACCACATGTGGAGCGACACCATCTTGAATAAATGTCCCTGTGGTTTGCGCAGATTTGTCTTAATTCCTGTTTAAATCCACTTATCCAAGTGTGTTGGGGATAGGTTCAAATCGCCCGAAACGACTTTTTACTCGGATTTACTTGTGTGTGTGTGTGTGTGCGCACTTGTTCTTCGTTTATAAGTAACCTTTATGGAAAATAAACTTTTAAGATTATTACAATCAATTGTCGTCAACCTGTCCGTGCACGGAGAAACGTATTCGTGGCAACATTTTGCAGGCTACCTTTTTCAAACAATATCCATGTATTTTCTTCAAATTGCCCGTCAAAACTAAGCTGGTCATGCTGTTGACCCTTGGTTCCCCAATGGGCAATTTCGTAAATCAAGTCCGCCGCTCGCAAATTGATCAAGTGAATGTTTCTATTTGGGGAGTGTGGGGGTAGCGGCGGGTCCCGTTCGCACTAATACAGGGCCGCTTTGTATGACCCCCATACCATTTAAATGCATTGCGACACCGCCGCCTTCCTCACACTCTCCAAACGTTTTACCTGACCAATAAGACCCTGGGCTGGGCTTGCATATTCTGTCGGCGAGCCTAAACTAGTCCGGGGTCTATGTGGCACGAGGACTCGTGCGGGGCAGAGGAGAAGCCCCGCTCTCCCGTGTTGTGGTGCGCTCCTGCAAAGTTTGCGAGCGCTGCCCTGGCCCCATGCCCGGCTCCCAGAGCGAATCGCTGCCCCAGAAGCGAAACATTGTGAAGAGGCTGAGCTCCGCTTTTTAAAACCCGCCCTCCGGAGAGATCTCATTTCCCCCAAAACCTCCCATTTTTTCTCTCTCTCTCACTCTCTCTCTCCCTATCCCTTTACTCATTCCTCCTCTTCTTTCCCCCCCTTTTTATTTCTTGTCTTTCCGTAAAAAAGCGGCCCCACTCCGCAAAGCCATGGGCATCGCGACGAGGTGCGCCTTTCTCCTGTCCTGCCTTCGCCTGCTTTCGGCGATCGATCTGGACGAGGTCGAGCCGAGCTACTATGTGGAAGTCGCGGCTACTTCGGATGCCATCGATTACAAGGATCCCTGCAAAGCTGGTGAGCTTCACGGACCGTGTCCGGTTTTCTTTTCCATCTATTTGCAAGCATCACTGGCGACGAAAGCCGCCGTGTGTTTTGGTATTTTATGGTCACTGAAGAAATGACATTGGTGAATTTTGCCTGCCATGCAAAAAAACGAAAACGAACAGCGGAGCGATTAAAACATTCTGAACAGATTCTGCTCCGGTTGTTTTTAATACTCCGGAGTATCATCGACTCCTGGACAAACCTTTTTTTCTGAGAAATCACTGCATTGAATTTGATATTAGTTGTCGTGGCTGAAACAGTTAATGGTACGGGGAAGTGGATTGTGATAACAGTGAAGTAAACGAGATGTTCTGTTCCATAGTTTAAAAGCAAGAAGAAAAGTTTCCGACACTGCATTTCCAAAGTGCAAACGTCAAGTCTGAACTATTTTATAGCTTCTTAGACCCGTCTTTCCCCGGGAAAACACACGTACACGGATGTCAGACTCCGCATCGGAGATCTAGTCCGATTTATCGACTATAAATATCGATCGCATAATAAATTATAGACAGGTATAGAAAACAACTTTACAAGAAGCCCCTATGGCATTTCTCGAAGTTATAAAAATCTAATATCGATAATGAAAAAATATACCGGCCTAAAAATTGATAACTAGAGAGATATTCCCGGAATAGGGTAATCTATGATGGCTTTAACGTCAGGCTGTATGACTTAGATTTCGGCAGTAAATGTGCGATGGCGTGTCTTTGCCGGTTCCGCCGACCTAGGTCGCCCTGCTTCCGCGGTTCCCGAGCACCAGGACATACTGGCTGCGATGGGGGCAGGGGGGGGACCCAGTGACGGGTTTAATTTCCGTAGCAACGATCCGCGGTCCCCCAGTGGCCCGGTCTGCATGAAGCTAATTGACTATACTTAAACTCATTAAATCTGGACTGGTGGATATGCAGTCGTTATTTTCATACTCGCCCGCAGCAGTTTGATCCGGTTACGAATAATGACTTGGAGTTTGTAGTGTCCGCTCTGTCCCCCATGGTTGATGCTGGGGAGAAGCCCGGTGCCGCTTAGTCTCGGCTGTCAGAATATTACAGCATTTAATAAATGCTTCCCGGGGCCACTATTTCTCCCTTCTCTAGTGATTCAGAAGTAATTTCCATGCCGTCCCCCTTGACAGGGAGATGCCTAACGAGATGGTCCACTTTGCGCAAAGGGAGATTCTGGTCTCAGTCTGTAAGGGGCCCCTTCCCCTTGTCTGAGTTGAGCTTCCTGTGGCCTGAATTTTTGTCCTAATTTGTAGGCAATGAAAACCTAATCTATTAACGTTTTTTTAAGAAGGTTAAACAATTCTGGGTACTTATTTGATAATAATTCAGCCGATGGCCCAGATATGGGGCTTCTTTGTCTACAGTGAATCGGGATTATTATAGTTTTCAAATTTACATTAATTTTTGTTTAGTTTTACATGTTGATTTTCAGTTTTACTTAAGTTTTTTTTTGAGTGTATGAAAAGTTTTAGTTTGATTATTGAATGAACATTTCTAGTTTTAGTTTAGTTTTTATTTAGTTTCAGAATTAATTTTAGTTTTCAGTACCTTCAGTGCTCTGGTGTAACAACCTCAGGAGAGCTAGCGACACTGATGGCGGATCGCGAAGTGTGGAGAAGTTTAGTGGTTGGTGGGCTCAGGCGGACCAGATGATGATTTCAGTACCTTGTTTTGGTACCACACTGGGAGTGATTCCCATGTTTTCAACCTGCACATGCATCCGCTAAAGAGAACGTTAAAGAGTGTGAATCATTTTGTGTTCTTTACTTAACATTCTGTTCCAAACCCATCTCCTCTTACCAGTAACACCCTAATTTTATATAGTCACAAAGGACCCAAGTTATTGATGCTCCCGGTCCCTGGTTGCAATTTGCACACACCTTTGGCACCTTTGGATTTGGCTCTTTAGGGGAAAGCAGTGCTTACCTGAGTGCCTCCCAGTGAATTCCATGGGGGGAGATGTGCAGCTTTATAAGTGATGCACCAACTTGTTAATCTTGAGAAAGTTTCTCTCCATGTTTGTGGAGTTCAGATGTTTTCATACATTAATAGTTAGAGTTTGCTGCATTTGTCAACCATGGGAGAGTTGAGAGTTAATCAGGGGGCTCATGCTTTGGTCAGAACATTTTTTGTTGGATAATCTCAATCCCCCCCTTCAAACATTAAGTAAGCTTCCTCTGTAAACTTTTAAATTTGTGGGATTCTTCCACAAATGAGACAGGCCATCTACAGTAAGATACCTGCTTCTTTTGGAAACGGGGTCATATTCAAAGAGTTCCCATGGACTTTTTCATCCGAATTTTACCATTTTGTATGCAAAATAGATTCAGAATTTGTTGGTTAGTCTCCAACAGACCTTGAGTCCACCCTTCACTTATAAAACATTTCCATCTTATGGGCGCTGAAGATCTCCAGCATGATGGATTATATTAGGACCTTTTCATCCACTAAAAATAAGAGAACATTTTTTTCCCTGCATAATTGTATATGGTTTTAGTTTGTATTGTATTGGAAATAATTTTTATTTTTACTTTCGCCGGTAAACCGTCATTTCTATTTTTATTTCGGTTAATGCTGATGGATTACGTTTTTCTTTGACTCTTTTCGTTCACGGTTATAACACTGCCGTGAGCATCCCGCAACACAGCGGTCAAAGCTGATGTGGCCCCTTAAACAAGCTTCACCACCTGGGAAACTTCAGTTTCTCTTTGTCTCAGACGGTACACATTGGGGTGGTGCGGGTGCCAAGCCAATGCCCCCTCAGAAAATGCTGCTACCAGTGTCACCTGTAGGCTTGACTGTCCCAGCCACATGTTGAGCATCTACCACATGTACAATAACCTCTGGGTTACTTCCCACTGAGCTGTACCCTATTCAGACTTACCTCCCTAAAGCTGAATTTTATTAAAAAGGATCAAGTTCTTTTCGAAGGCTTTTGGTAAGGTGTGAAACAAGAGCATTTGAAAAGTACTAATGAGTCTATGTGGGGAGAGAAGATGGTTTAGTTTTGAGTACATTATGGATTCTCACCTCTAGTGCTCTCTGTATGCTCCAAAGCTTCCTACAGTCAAAACTTAAAGTCATAATTTGCTCTGATTCGCTGTGTAAACATCTCCTCAGTCATTCTGCTTGTGTTTCTTCAAATGTTCAAGTATAAATACGCGCATTGGAGTTGCATATTCAAAGATTTTTTTATTGACAGCATGTTCTGTACTGATGTTTTACTGAACGGAGAAGAATGTGTTGGATTGTGTGGTAAAGTTTGTCCTTTTTTTTGGATTCCCTCTGACAGATAGAGTCCATGTGGTGCTTTTTCTCCTCATCTGTTCTGGTGATTTGTATGGAGAGGCTGACTTTTGGCACAGAGAGCGTGGACAGCAAACGTCAATAACAGTGTTTGCTGTCATTTAAAGGTCATGGGAGCCCCTCTTCCGTGCCCTTCTGCACTCATTGTTTGTGTTTCCCCAAAAAAAAAAACCATCTACTTCCATCATGTCATTCTTGCACAGAGAGGGGTAAACTGAGAGAGAGAGCCGCCCAGGTTAAATAAGGGTATGTCCCTGTAGTAAAAGCTGTTACGTTGAGATTGAATGTTAAGGTTGACAGTATAAACAGTGGATGATGTCCCTGGCATTTTCCCCATGGGACTTGTGTGGACTCCTCTAGACGCTGAGTCAGGTTGTCATGAGTCTCCTGTAGTCCAACGTCTTCCACGTTAACAGTGTCTCATTTCACCTTGGCCTGATTTGGCCTGTCATCTCAGACTACAGGCCTTCATCTGTTCTGCAGATGGTCACCACACTGGTAAAGTGTTTAAATCCCTAATTTTGTTTAAATGACTACGCCCCTGCCTGACACCCCCAGCGGATCCCCAGTTCTACCCACTGGTGTCCAACCCCCCACCCTCCTGACTCGCTCTATAGTGCCCCATGCTCAATAATCAAATCCAGGAGGCGGTACTCGCCAACCTCTGTCTGATCTGTGAGTGCCTGTAAGCTTGCTCAGGGCATCTGGTCTCAGTGCGGGGGGAGGGGCGGCACAGGATGGTGGGGGTGTGTATTTGATTCGGATTATGCTGTGCAACAGTTCACATAATATCGTGGCTGCGTCTGGGGAAAACGTGTTCGCTCAGTACCGCCTCTCAGTCGCACCCGTTGCCCTTTCGGGGCCACAGCTCAGAGTTTGGGCAGCGATTGCCCCGGGCTGTGGCTGGTGATGTCGATCCTTGGAAGGAGCAGAGGCTCTGTGGCTGTGTAATGCGATTACGCGGCATATTAAGCAATGGGTTTCCAGGATGGTGAATCCCAATATGCCAGGTAGCAGTCAGCTTCAAAAGCAACTGTGTAATGATTCCGCGTCATTTTTATCAGTGTTGTTTAACCTGGTGATGATTGTGTTTATTACATTGCTCAGCATGCTCTAACCTCCCACTGGATAAGTGCTTGTGGAAAACCAGTGAATTTATGCTTAATGCAGTGCCACTTACACTGCTCCACTTTGCAGTCAGCTACATTTCTGCTTTAAGACATTCTTGCACAATGGGTTCATGGAGAGGAACAACAAATGTGCTCCTTCGATCCGTTTACTGCTTTGGCACTGTGCTGTTGATATCACTTCATAAAAGGACACTTTCTTAGTTTCCCGTGATACATAGATTTCTGAATTGCTACACGTGGAAGCATGTGTTCACTGAACTAACAACTCGCATCATTATACGATACTCACCTGCGTGTTAAGGAAATTGCATTCCTCCAAGCGTGTAGTCATAAATGATCTTACATAGACTTAGTCTTTGTGTAGTGCCATCTTAGGCACAAAAGAGCTCTTGAGAGGAAGGTTTGTCAGGATGGAAGGATGCTTGCTTGTTGATGGGAACAGTTGCTGAAAAAAGTCTTCACGTTTCAAGCTGCCAGATCACGGGAGAATAACTTCCTTTCCCCTTCGAGGATATCTGCGCCTTCAGGTGCAAGTTTCACTAAAGGTTGATCTCTTGAAATATCAAGCTGTCATCAAACTTCATGGATACATGAATGTGATGGAATAGCGTTAGTGTAGAATGCCTTATGTCAAGCCAAATGGCAACCAATATCAAGCAGGATTCCTGCGCCTGTTGAGGACACTTGTTGACATTTTAAATGTGACCCAACAGCGAGACTAAAATTTGCATCAATTTGCATGCATATGAACGTGCATGTGTGTGTAAATTCATACGCTGTAGGATCGCGTCCTCAGCTCCTTTCCATCCGTTCCAGTCTACTGTTATGTGCTGTGGGGATATCTCGTTGTGGATCATCCCGTCAGTCTTGGTGACCCTGTGGGGCTTTGTTTTGGTCCCACGTTTAGCTTCTCTTAATATCATTTAGTCGCAGAGATGATAGCGCTGGGTGCTGACTGACAGCAGTGGGTCCGGTGAGGCGAGGCGACACTAACATAGTGTTGGTGGTCTGGGTGGGCGGCATAAATCCCTTGAGTGTAGAACTATCCAGTTGTGCAATGCAAATTTAAGTAGGACGTCTGCTCTTAATGTCATCCTGGTCATATTTTGACACACCATGTTGTCATTGTTTTTAGACTGTCAGTGGCTCCCTCAGAGGGATATTATCATATAAGTAATAGGCCTTGTTAAGTGTCCACGGGGTGATAGAAATCATAGATTTGTGGGGACCTGAATCTAGGAGGTGTATTCTCTGCAACAGGGACACTATCAGTACTGTGGCATGAAAATGTCAGAAGCAGTCAAAAAATTGTGGGCCTTCTGAGGTGGAGGTTGAAAGGATGACCTACAGTGTACAACTCACTCCTACGTATCTGCAGCTCTAGTGAACTCAGGGAGTTGATTTCAGGAGGCATCTTTTCTCTTCCAAAACGCAGAAAGATTTCATGATGGAGCAGGGGATGATTGATCTCCTTGATGTCCTTTTGATCTCATTGACATCCCGGGAATCCATCTGGATCTCCTTTCGATTCCTTTGATGTTATCCACTGCCTGGACTACAGAGGCAGCTCATCGCTTCCAGCCTGTGGTTCTGTTTTCCTGCCGATCTTCACGGGCCAAACTCTGGGTCACCCTAACAGGTGAGTCTCCGTTCAGATGTGTCCCTCCCCCACGTTGGCTGCTAGCCACCGAAACCAGAGAGCATTGACGTTATGGCAAAGGAGAGCCACACTGACATTTTAACACTTAATGGCACTGACATTTTGAAGATGTTGCCGTTGGGGCTCGGAGTACGCAGTCTCTTCACATGTGCGAGATGCAGGCGCCCATGCAGATCCGAAGAGCGTCCGGAGGCTTTAAGCTGCACTACCGCTTGATTGACGAGGCAACACTTGCACTCAAGATGTTTGACGTGACTGGCTTTTGGCCCCTTGCAGTGAACCGCTAACCTCCCAGGGATCTCCAGTCAGCTGTTATCTGACAGGGGCTTCCAGCGTGCGACCGGCGGCTTCTTAAAACAGCTGTGGAAATTGGCTTTGAGCTGTTGTTTTGCGGTTTATTTTTTTATTTTACGAAGGCATGTTTGAGGCCTGTGATGTTGCTTCTCTCCTTTAAAGTTGCTCGTTCTCTCAATTGCACACAGGGCTGTGTAGTGCAGTTCTTGACGGTGTTTGTTTTGCTCTGAGGCGACTCGGAGCAGCCCTGGTAATTAGGGTCTGTGAGTGTGGGGGTTTCTCTTCTTGCAAGATGTGCAAAAAAAACACTTGGTCTCTAAAGCGCTAACAGTGACTACAGAGGCCTGGCGTATTGCCTGTTTGAATCACTCAGTTCGTGCCCAATTATCCAAAGATAAGCCGAATGCTGGGCTCCAATTATCCTGCGTAATCACATCCGCTGTGCATGTTGTAATATTGTCTCGCTGATGATTTTTTTCAAATGGGTGGGCATTACTGGTCACTTGGAAACTTTTAAGGCTTTATGTAAACCCCGTCTGCTCTAGATTTCAGACGGATCTCTGTGCGTTTTCTGGCTGTGAACAATGCTGCTGGTATCGATAGCGTGGCTTGCAGCCTTTTTTCAGAAACGCATTCGGAGTGTATAATCTGTTTGGAGCTGAACTGCCGGTTTAGAACACATACAGTGTTTTCATGATGTGGTATTTTAATAATAAATAATTAAGTAAAAAATAAATAAAAGCCAAGAAGGGGGGTGTTTGAGGTTTTTTTTCCCCTCTTTTTAGCCTAGATCAGGGATGTCAAAGTCAAATACATTAGAGGGCCAAAAAAACAAATTTGTTACAAGCCGAGGACCAGACTGGTTCAATGTTTATTAAAACATATTAAAATGATTGCACGTAACCTATTGAACCAAGACCTAGCACAGCGTATTGTATTTTATTTGATGATTAAATGAACAATCCAGCATTATTGTATTGATCTGTCACTAATTTCAAGTGAGAAAATTTTTCAACAGGTTCACAGACAAAAACAAACTTCCTTCAAAGAAGCGTGAGTTCGCGGGCTACCGTTGCATTGTGGGGAATGGAGTATTGGTGCGTGCAAAACAGCAGCAGGCAGCTGTGGCCTGCGGACCAGTTCTAATACTAATCAAATATCATCCCGGGGGCCATAGATAATTCATTCACGGGCCGGATCTGGCCAGCGGGCCTTGACTTTGACACCTCTGGCCTAGATCTTACTGTTTGGGATTGTTATGGTAAACATTTGCTGTAGAACTGCTGCAGTTATATTTTTGCCATGGAGTGGAGCAGCGTTTTTCATAAGACTTCTCCATCTGTAAGCCCTGTTCTCATTATTGGGTTTAAGCGATCAGAGTTGGCCGAAAGTCTTTTTAGACCTGGACCCAAGTATCTTCTGTTAGGATAGTGACAGGTTTGAGAACTGCATTTGGTCATGGCAGAGCCGCCCCCCCCCACTACCACCTCATGAGGTATAAGAAGCTAACAGCACACAGGCATTTCATGGCTTATTCGGGCAACCAAACCCATCGTCAGGTCCCATCCAAATATAAATGAGATGTTTACTTGTGAGCGCCCGGGTACTTCAGGGTGTGGCCTGGGCATTGTCATGCGGGCCCAGAGGCCGGGCCAAACTGAATGGAGCACCATTTTAGCCTTGGTTCAGCTGTCTGTTCTGAGAGAGAATTATACACACTTTGGGGGTTTATAGGCAATTTGCACTGGCCCAGTGCCCTTGTAGCCAAGCATCAAGTGGTGGCTCTTCATCCTGATTGGCTGAGACAAAATGGCCGGAACATGACTGGCATCTCCTTTAAGGGCCGTGTCGTGAATCAGGTCGCTGGCTCTTTGATGCCAGGCTTCATAATCGAGCAGAAGACGCTGATTGATAGGAAGAGGGGGTGGCAGACGCCCAGAGGTTGGCATCAGGGGAGTCAGTTATTATTCGGAAGGATCTTCTGTCTCGCTGTGTGACCGAAGCACTCTGTCACACCTGTGCCACCATAGTTAGGGGCTTCTCCAGGCCATCTGGTTTGTGCAGAGGAGGGCCAGCTACCTCTTTCGCAGGGACAGCTGTATCCTTTGAGCATAGGTACAGCTGGACATTTTATTTCAGTCTGAAACTGTCACCAGGTGATGGTAGCAGTTTTTTATTATTATTATTTTTATTTATGGTGGTAATAAATGTGAAGGAAAAGCAGCATTTTTGCTGGGAAATGTCTGGGTGTGTCGTCCTTAAATATTCCAGGCCACAACCCGATTAGCAGGTAGCAGCGGAACTCCGCTACACAAACTGGATCTTGAAGTGTGGCGACTCCAACATCTCCACCCACGGGATTTTGCTATGAGCTCCATGTTGCCCTGTTATTACCCGGAATATTGGTGACATTTTCTCCGGTATTACACTAAAAACACCCTGGTAATGGAGTAGCACCGCTCTCATGTCTCACAGTCGTCATGATGTCCGTTGTAAGAATGCAAATTCAAGAAAGCTACGGGTTGCACTGGGCCTTTAAATCTCTTCGCCAAGATCTTCATACAGCACAGATTTTGCAGCTCTGTAACCAGTATATAAGCCCTTGTGGATAAACGGAGCGGATGCTGAAACGCCGCCGAATCCGCGACATCAGGGGCCTCATCACAGCTGTCGAAATTTATGTAAGAGGCAGACGAGGTAGTGTCAGGGAGCCATATGCCGCGTCTCTGCGTCTCTCTGCCTGCTATCTGACACTCGGCTAGCTGGCTTTTTTGCTATTATCTCCTTCGGTCGTATTTTGATATCTCCTGAAGTGCCTCAGAATAAGACGATTTTGATTAGTGACGGGGATTAAATCCAGATCCCTCTGATTTAGATCACTCGCCAGGGCAACTATGAACCCCATCCGGAAGAGGAACGCTAATGTTGCCCATTGGCGAGCTGCCTCTCTTCAGACTCGGCCATCCTTGTGTGCCAGACTGAAAAGGTCGCCTTGGGAACGCATACCTACATCTCGCTCACTCCTCTTATGAGGGGCCCCCACACAGGGCACTGAGGGGCCCCTTGTTTTTTTTTCAGTACCTGAATATTGGTGTGTTTACACTTGTCCTTTCTCAATGACACTCTGAAATTTAGAGCAGTACAAACTTTGGTCTGCAAAATGCTGCCTCTGTTTGTACCCTCAGTATAGTACAGAATTGCAGGTAGACGCTGCTGATCTGTAGCCTAACCAAGACTGGTTGGCTTCTCACTCTTGGAAAGTTCTGTTTTAATTGGTTTAAGCCCCATCGGATTCATCGCGATTGCTCATTGACAGCTTCACAGAACCAGTTCTTATTTTGAAGAAAAAAAAAACAAATGGAATAGATAAAAAAGGAGGAATTTGAACCCTCTGTGCCTGTATAAATATTGGGTTTCTGACACTGGAGCGAGAGCCGCAGGAGGATCATCCCGCTCGTCAGCACGTTCCCGTTCTAGGGCCGCTTCCCAACGGCCCCCTTTTTTTCCATGATGCTGGAATGCGGGTCCAGCGCCTTTTGTGGGAGTGCAAATTAGAGGATCCCATTAACCTCTCTGGCATTCTGAAGCGTGTCCCCAGGGCTGCCTGCTCTCACAGGCTGAGATTTACACCTTTTTCTTGCTGCCTTTTTCAGGAGCCTAATCCTGCTTAACCTAGCCATTCGACAACAAGCCCCCCTTGACCTGGGGAGGGCTTTTTATTATATGTTTTTCCCCAGATGGGGACATGGTGGTCTTCTGCCAGCTGCATATTTTCCCATTGATCTGGAGAGCAAGGAAAAGCAGCTTAGCCAAGT
This sequence comes from Cyphomyrus plagiostoma, assembly GCA_019775915.2. Lineage (NCBI taxonomy): Eukaryota > Metazoa > Chordata > Actinopteri > Osteoglossiformes > Mormyridae > Cyphomyrus > Cyphomyrus plagiostoma. The sequence continues at coordinate 12,460,197 of JABFEA020000043.1, forward strand.
ATTTTTTATGTCTCTTTACTGCTCTTTTGCTTTTTCTGTCCCTGGTTTTCGGATTCCTTAGTGCAGCACTATGGTGAAATATCAGAGAATGATCATTATGAACTGAATACACTGTAGTAGAGAACTTCAGGAATACCCTATAGAAGAAAATTTCAGGAATGCACTGTGGCAGAGAATTTAAGGAATTTTCTGTATTAAAAAAAGTCAGGAATACTCTATAGTAGAGAATTTCAGGAATTTTTTTATCTTAGAAAATTTCAGGAATTCTCTGTGGTAGAGCATTTCAGGAGTACTCTGTGGTAGAGCATTTCAGGAGTACTCTGTGGTAGAGCATTTAGAATAGAATAGAATAGAATAAACCTTTATTATTCCACGAATGAGAAATTTAGGTGTTACAGAGCTCTTACACAAAAAAGTAATGTAGAACAACAAGAGCAGGTAGGTCAG
>JABFEA020000043.1:12466105-12485251 GCA_019775915.2 Cyphomyrus plagiostoma
CCCCCCCCCCCCCCCCCCCCCCCCCCCCCCCCCCCGCCCCCCCCCCGGCTGCCAACGTATCTCTGCCATGTCCTTGAAACTCTAGCCCCGTGTCGGGTCGCCGTGGCACCAAGATTGTCCCTCCCCCAGGCAGCCAGAGGGCGATATTCCGGCAGGCCATGCGGCACTGGGAGAAGCACACCTGTGTGACGTTCATCGAGAGGACTCAGGAAGAGAGCTACATCGTCTTCACCTACCGGCCATGCGGGTGAGTCATGCGGGTGAGCCGCTTCTCTCTGCAGCGCCCCCTGCTGGCTCTTTATATGTGAGCTTTAAGTACGTCCGCTTCCCTGCCCTCCCCTTGGGCCCTGCTCACCTTCCTTGCCCAAATCACCCAGCGTGAGTCGCACTAATTGCTTTGAGTTTGTTTTCTTCCTTCCCTCAATCGTGACTTGGCCCCCAAGTGTCACCCGCTTCCCTTCAGACCCCCCCTCCCCCCACAGGCCCTTCAATGTCCCCTATTCCGGCTGGTCTCTGGGGGGGGGGACGTGATGGCAGTAGAACAGAGTGGGGGGGGGGGGTAGTGGATGATTTAAGCTTGGCCCCGCAGCGACTTCCGAGGGGAAGCCCGTGGCTCGGACGCGATGATGACTGCACGGGCACAGGCAGCAGCTGCGAGCGGCAGGGAGTTCCGCTGTGCGAGGCCCCGGCTCCGGGCCCCATCTGTCCTGTGTGCTTCGGGAGGCTGATGGTAAATTACAGGGCGGCAGGGTGGGCTCACGGGGGGGGGGGGGGGGTGGAATGGGCGGGGCCTGCCCGCTGATGGCCTCCCCACTCCAGCTATCTCATTTGAAGGAAGCCCCGCCCCCATGGCTATGTCCCTCCACACCACTGGCTCAGGAAAGGGGCAGGGGGGGTGGGTTTGCAAGCTATTCTTTTTATTACATCCCTCACTCTGCAAAACCCCTGAGAGAGATTATTTTTTCTTGCCCACTAAAAATAGACATATTTGTCTTTCCAGGGCATTGCTAAATTTATCGTAACCTATGAGTGTGAGCACCCAGTGGAAATAACAGCCCTGCTGTGTGTTTGCTTGTTTGTAAATAGAAAGCTCACATTAACCGTTTATAGTGCAGTGAGCAGGCAATGCCGCCCTCAGTTATCCCCCGTATTTTTAAATACATGTCAGTCGCATGGTTCCTGTCTGACCTGCCACAGACTGATTTTCAGTTGCTTTGCTGTAACGCCTGCAAATTGAGGGCTGGACTTCATCCCAAGAGGTTTAAATGAGCTGCTGTCTGGGCCCCCAGCTTGTTGCCATGCTGGACACTAACTTAAATCCAGGTTAATCTTTACCGCCGGATAAATGGAGCCCAGAAGAGTTTCAGCCCCCCGAACGTCCTGGACCCGGATCCACTTCTTTAACCTCCGCCATCTGCTGCCCTTTGCACCATCCTCTGTTTTTGGCACCTCCCTTAACAGAGAGCCTTACCTCCTTTCCCCCCCCCCCGCAGGTGCTGCTCTTACGTAGGCAGGAGGGGTGGGGGACCCCAGGCTATCTCCATCGGGAAGAACTGCGACAAGTTCGGCATCGTGGTGCATGAGCTGGGCCACGTCATCGGCTTCTGGCACGAGCACACCCGACCCGACCGGGACGACCACGTCAGCATCATCCGGGACAACATCCAGCCAGGTAGCTCGCGGGGGGGTGTGCCCCAGGGAGCCCGACCTAAAGTTCACAGTGTCCTCGTGTCAACATTTGCTACATTTGCACATTCATTTGCCTCTGTCTCAAAGGGTAACTTGAATCCTGCTCTCTGAATATTCGAGGAGAGGGAGCCTGTTTTATTCTCTGTGAGGTTGACCATAAAACCAAAAAAAAAAGGCCATAGTACTCAAAATAGGAAACCCTGTCCAACCTATGCCCAATAATTAGAGCCATATACAATTAAGAGCAGGAATGTAAGTACTATGTCTGAAGTTTCAAGGGTGCTTTTATTTTTGCATGTCCTCTGCAGGTTGATGTAAAGGAAAAAAATGTGTGCCTTCAGGGAAAAGGCAAATTTCTAAATACATTTTGCTTTTTTCCCCCCCGTCCCTTTAAGAACGACGTTAAACTGATATAACTTTGAGCCCACAATCACAGATAACAAGTTGAACGTGGGGAATATCGGTGACGATAACATCCTATTTAACGTCCGTGTGGAGCCAATACGCTATAGGAATGATAACATGATTGCTGATTTCAGCAGCTGGAGTGTTCCGCTGCATTGCACTGCTTTGGTCTTTCCTGTTGGCATTCTGTTCCAGTCTATGTCAGAATGTCTCCAGAACTCTTAGGAGTTTAAGGTCATGGTAACTGTCTATGAAGCCCCTTTATAAAATGCAACATAAATACCTTCATTATGTATTGTAGTGCATTCATAAAGTGTTCTAAACATGGCTGTAAATATTTATAAAAAGGCACAATACATTATAGTCATGATCATTATGCATTATCAATGTTCTATGAAGCACTCATCTATAATACACTATGAATTCCAACATAATGCATTATAATGATTCGTATTACAATTGAGGATGCTTTGTACTGCATTATGATGACTTTTAGTGCCTTATACATGAGAGCTTCATTGAGCATTCATACTGCATAATAAACATGTCTATAATGTGTTGTGCCTTTTTACAAATATTTATAATTGTGTTTCTAATACTTTATGAATGTGTTATAATGCATTATGAAGGCATGTATGATGCAGTAACTGCTTTAAGTAAAGTGTTACCAAGGTAACTTCTTGTTTTGCCTTCTAGCCGCTATCATTTGCATATTGCTGTGGCTTTCTCATTGGTAACAATAAGCCACGATGTTGACAGTCGCCCTGTCAGTTCCTTGTGTCTGTGTATAGCTGTAAGGTTCAGGTAAGGTCTTTGAAATGCCTCACGTATACCGATAGTTGGCCCAGGAGCAGTGCGACAGTGAAGCCTGAACAAGTACTCACAAGTTCCAGTCCAAACCCCAGCGGCGAAACCTTAGCAGAGCTAGATTGAATCTGCAGCGTTCCTTAGAAGACGTTAAAGGCAGACAACACAAGCCCAGGGTGCCACAGGACAGAGATGGTGATGATTATTTCAGGCTGAGGGCCCTGCTCTGATGCAGCATCATGCAGAAATGTTCTTATGTATCTCCTACGCAGGACAGGAGTACAACTTCCTGAAGATGGAGCCCGGGGAGGTGGACTCCCTGGGAGAGGTGTACGACTTTGACAGCATCATGCATTATGCCAGGAACACCTTCTCCAGGTAGGATGCCAGCCTCAGCGTGGGGCACCACATCCATTGGAGGCCGGGCGAGAAGGTCAGCAAGAGGCATGTAGCTGTTCTGCTGAGCACCCTTCGGCTGCTGAAATGCTCCATCTTTACTGCCCCTCCCCAAGCTGTTTTATTATAGCTTTTTGTAGGGATTGGTTTACGCTGGCTTTCCACCTTTAGGCTGCCTTGTCTGTAGCCGTCCCCCTAATTGGGAGACTTCATGCGATGCAGCCTCGTAATCCTCTTTCATGGTTGCGTTCCATAAGTTCATCGTTAATAAGGCTCTGCATGGGGGGGCTTGCTTTCCCCTCGCTCCCTCCCCAAGGCTTAGTCGATGCTTGCATGCCCAGTCAGACTCATTACCGCACACAATCCTATAGTCGAGAAGCTGTCGTCTCTCTCTTCCCCTCCTTTTAGTTTTACTCTTTCTCAGTTCCAACCCGTCCGGGTGTGACCTGTTACACCGAGGCCAGCGGGTCCATGGGGTGTCCCCCGGGAAGCCTGTGACAGTCCTTGAAGTATCTGCCAAACGGTTCTTTGATGGATCAGTACAGCATAACCCTAATACCCCGTGCGGCGCATTTTGTGATTCGATCCGGTTCGGTTTCCGTTCCGAAACCTGACTGCTGCTGCACCTCAGTGCAAAGTGAACTATCCCACTGAGAAAAAGTGTTCAGTTTCAACAGCCAGGCAGTTTTCTTTGGGTCTTTTGGCAAACACAGCATGGGCAATGCCGGCTCTGGACCAGCTAGGCCCGTTCCACTTTGCGCTCGTCCTTAATGAGGTTCTGAAGACCCGGATTATCAGGCCACTTTCCAGGGAGGGCTGCCTTTGAGGTGTCGACAGGAGTCAAGGTCACCCCAGCCTATGGTGCTCTGGCGCCAACCTGCTGCCTCTTTCAGTCGTCGGGCTCCTATTGCCTGGGGGGGCTAGTAAACACACACGCTGGCTGATTACACCGTCAGCAAGTCCCCCTGGCATATCATCCTGCCTGTTTCACCTCTTTCATCTTTCATTAGCCCGCTTGTTAAAGAAAATGCTTCCTTTCGTCTTCTGTGAATGGCCTCATTATAGTGCGACTCTGTTTCGTCTTCCTTGACTGGAGCTAATGGTACCAAACGCACCTCTTAGTTTGTTGACTGCCGTTCAGTTTCACAGCGTGTTGAGAGCTATGCTGGCTTGCTTTTTGTTTTTTTGTTTTTTCCATTTTTCTTTTTTTGCTTTTGGCATGGAGAGGAACCAGATCCGGCATGCATACGAGGTTTGACTCACCCACAAGACGGAGGCTGGACAATGCGAGCTTCTCACCGCCTTGGTACATCCAGTGCCGATGGACACGTTTCTTGGACGCGGTGTGGGGCGGGGGGGTGTACGAGGCAGCGGAGAGCTTTACTCTCACTGGTCTGCAAGACAGGTTGTGCGTGGGTATCTCTTCTCATATCATGTGACCAGATCTCAGATCTGCTCCCCGTCCGATCGCACCTCCCAGCAAAACCGCCGCCCACTTTTGGCATGCAACGGGCCGGCCGACACAAGTCATGTGATCACACGTGACAGATCTGATGCTCTTTCCTTCCGCGTCTGGCGGGTAGGAAATGCCTGAGACACTGAGAGCTTGACTGCATAATAAGAAACGGACCGCTCAGCATTCTCTTTCGACTTGGCCGTCAGTGGAACGCTGGGTCCTCAGCATTCCCAGTGATGGTTTATCATACCGTTTTGTTCCACTGTTACCTCATACAGCTGAATTACAGGCAAATTTAAAAGCATGAGACTGGCGAAACAAATGCAGGAAATGCGGCCTTTATGGTTAACGGCATGAGCATGTAGGTCAGCTCTGAATCAGAGGCAGACACTTTCCCCGCCTTGTGTCCTCAGTAATCTAACGCCGCGGTTTCCTGCTTGGGGCGGGCAGGACCCTGAGATGGTATCCTCATCGTCACGACGCTGCCTCGAAGGCCGGAGAGCCCCCTGCGCGCCAGCTGACCTTGCCTCTCCGTCTGCCCTCACTTGAAGGTTCTGGAACTTTCTCACAGATGGCAACTGCGTCAGTTGCTGAAATGTTCTGTGGCGTGAAACTGGTTGTTTGAGGTCTGGGGACAGCAGCCACTGCAGCAGGGACTTTGATTCTGTTCTTTTTTTTTTGTTCACTTTGAATTTATATATCCTACGTGGGTTCCCTTGGTGCAGGAGCAAAAAAACTAAAGTTTTTGCTTTGCTGTTGAGTTTTCTTGGGACTGGGGTACAAAAAAAATACTGGCAGTCCTGTGGCATTATGGGTAGGGAGTGTGGAGTGGTAAATTAATTATTATTATTTTTTTTGTTTGTTATATATATAAAAATGTTTAAAAATGCCTCATTGTTACAAATCAAAATTCCCGGTCAGCCACAGGTCTGGTGCTGGGATACAATATGAGTGCAAGCACCCGCGTGTGAGTGGGGGGGGTTGGGCTGGCCCAGATTGCAGCGATTACTGCACCATTCAGATATGAGAAACAGCTGTCTGTACTGGGGGGGGGGGTGTTCTCTCCTCCTTATTTTTCTGAGGTTTTGTTTTCTGATTCTGCATGGCTGCCTCCCTCCCTCCCTCCGTCTCTCCCCCTCTTCATTTGCAGCCTCTCCGTCTGGTTTGCCGGCCCAGGCCAGCTTAGAGTTCATTTGTGAATGTAGGATTCTAGGGAAGTGGTTTCTGCTGAATAGATTCTGCGAGATGCAGCGAGGCCGAGATCTGGTGTAAAAACCATCCTAACCGACTGCTGTTAGGGATAATTGTTTTGGTCCTTTTATGACCGAATTAAATTATTCTCATTCTGCAGAGGAAATGAGTGTAAATCAGGCAAAGAAGGAACACCCTGTAAGCGACTTTTAGCAGTGTGTTTTAAAATGGTGTGTCTTTCATTGCTGATGCAAGTTTTTAATTACATATTTGTCAGTAAGTCAAGGGTCAAAACCGGCTCCCAGACGTGTTAGAAAGCTGAGCGCATTTCATCAGAAGGCGGCGGGCTCTTCTGTTCTGTAAAAACAAAGAAAAACATTCAGTACACGTTCCCTGGAGCGCTGTTTGCCAAAGGAGTTTGCCAGCAAGGAGGGTTATTATAAAAGAAGTTCCCGCTGTTTGTGTGAGAGCTTGGCGCTGTCAGGATGCCGGGTCTGGCCATGCGGAGACCCCCTCACAGGGCAATTACACAGGAGCATGCTTTCGCTTCTGTCACCCCTCTATTTGGGACACAAAGGGGTCATGCAGCGGCTCCTGTATACAAGTTCTGTCTCTTGCCTGTTATCAGCGCTGTCTCATTTTTTAAATTGCTAATCGGTCATACTGTTTCGCCTTTAAATGCCTTTGAGTTTGTTTTTATTTGTTTGTTTGTTTAATTGTCTCTGTTTGGCTTGTTGGCAGTTTTTACTCTTTGATTTGTGGCATTTCCCTGTGCTCACTCTAGGCTGTGTGGCCACATGCTCTGGGTGCGTTTTATCGTTCCAGGTGTTCTGTGTAGGTTTTGTACCATAAAATCCAGCCCCCACCCCCCATATCCAATCCTGAAAAACGTAACAGACAGCCATCACTGTGGAGGCGAGGATTGCAACTTCGGATCACGTCGCCCTAACCCTTTTCAGGTCCGCCCAAATGATTTCCGAACCCCCCACTACCTGGCGTGGGGCCAGATCAAATAAAGATCGGCCAGCGCGTCCTTTGTCTGCGTGGACGCGGGCCGAAGCGGCATTCGCTGGCAAGCGGCGCCGGGCTTCTGAGAGCCGGCGGGCAGCGCTTAAACTGTTAGCTCAGGCTGCTCTGTTTGCACATGCCCGCCGTTGACGGGCGGGTCTCCATGGGAACGGAGCTGGAGCAAGCCTTCGCTCGCCGCTGCGGAGAGAAAGGAGGGACGATAAAGTAGCAAAGTGTCAAGCGAGAAAGTGGAGTGAAAAGACCTGATGGGTTTTTTTTTCTGTACTAAGTGTTCTGGGCCCTTATTCAAGGAAGAGCTGCAGTGCCAGAGTTGTACAAATGTACTTGACGTTCTAATGACTGGATAATAAAAACAGATCTGTGGCCTCTCTCATCCTCAGTACATTTTGTAATTAGGTTCCCGGTACATCAGGAATTATCGGTGAGAATTGGAAGCATTATAATGTTATTGCGACGAGTGTTTTTTGTGTTTTCACCGCAAAGACCCTTTATTGGCAGCTTGAGTGGAAGATGCGGCTGGCGTTCCTGTATGTACCGCTAGGGTACCCTTGACCTCCCTAGGTGCATTGTTTATGTTTGCAAATGCTCTGCATAGCGACGGGCCACCCCCGCCTCTGCATCCTCTGACTTGATGGCAGCGTTTAAGAGCAATACCATCCTGATGTGTTTATTTGAGGAATTCAGAGGCCGGCTTGCTCCTCCACGACTTTGTGGGGGCGACACCCTGCGGGTGGCAGCTTTAAGGGGGAGGGGGGGGATGTTTCCCAGACTGGTGTCTCACTCCCTCACCATTAATACCCACTGGCCCCGGAGCATCTTGGCTTCCTTTGCAGATATGGCTGTTCACCTCCCCACAACTTACACTGTTACATTGGCCTGTTGTCAAAGTGAAACCCAACCCCAGCTGGGAGCGCTGCCCGCATACCAGTCAGGATGTGCATTTCCCGGGCGCCTCTGTCTCCTGAAAGGTGTACCGTGGTGTGAACTTGGCCTGTGACCCGCTCCCCCATGTTAACACTTCGTTCTTCTCACGTGCAGGGGTATCTTCTTGGACACCATTTTGCCCCGTTACGACATCAATGGAGTCCGGCCGCCAATCGGCCAGCGGACAAGGCTGAGCAAAGGAGACATCGCTCAAGCACGCAAGCTCTACAAGTGTTCCAGTAAGGGCCCGCCCTGTCTCATCGTCTCATCTCTTCAACATTCGGGATTTCAGACTGAAAATCTGGGAACTGGGGACGGGTACTACCTTCCTTTCATCACAGCCCCCCCCGGGTGACATGCCCTTATTTGGTAAGGGCTGTATGTCTCCGAACAAAGGATCTTCTTGACTCCTGATGCAGAGGTTGCCCGTCCTGAAATAGCTGTTTGTCTGCCATTGATGTAGTGCGGTTTCCTGGGTTACAGTTACTGTGCCTCTTTGGCTACGGGAAGGAGTGTAAACAGTGCCTTGGGACGGGAAGTTTCTCATCACTTATTCCCAGAAGAAGGTAATGGAACAGCTGTCTCTTGAGAACAATGGGATAGGATCGGTGACAAGGCCTCTTCCTCATACTGCAGTCAAGATGTCGGCCCTTATGGGAAGCTGCATGTTCTGTGTCAGGCCTCTTGAGTGTGTGATGAGCAAACAGACGTGATGTTTAGACTGGGGATAACGTGCCTTAAAATCTGGCAGGGAGGTCCAACAAAGCAAAGTCAGTGAAACTCCATGAAACTCTAGACCAGGCACCAGCAGGGCTATGGGGTGTGAAGGTGATGCACGTGGTTACATGCGCTGAGTCAGAAGCTGTCGCTTTGGCACCAGGAGCTCCTTCTCTGTGACTGGAAGGAAGCAACTATCCATATCTGTGGCAGACCTTTGAGGGGCTGGATGATGGGGCTCCAGCTCAGGCGGTGGGCCCAGAGGTTGTTGTATCCCATGAATCTGCTCTCAGTCTCTGGTGGAGCCGGCCCACTCGTAAATGCTTGTTTACACACCCGCCCTGCTACTTCCTGAGTTACCACCGGGGGAGCAGCGACAGCCGTTTGCGATGCTTATCACAGCTGCGAAAACCCAAGGGGCGCGAGTGTCAATTGGCTGGCGAATAGGCGGGTGACGGTTGGAGCCATCCCAATCCATCCCCCGGGGGCTGCGCTGGCCTGCCATAGGTCCAAGTATCCAGAGCCACATCGCTGAGCTTCCCTGGGCTCTGCAGGAAAGAAAGATAAATGGAATCGCAGATTAGGTTTGACCCAGCTTGTCCAATCGGACGAGTGTTTATAGTACAGGGTGTACTAGCGCCCTGCTCTTCCACTCATTACCCCTCCTTGTCTGCAGGATTACTGTCAACAAGTGGTTCTTCAAGGTGGGTTTCTTTGTTAGGAACCGTTCATTTTGATAGTTAAACAACCCGGCCATTTGGCAGTTAACAAGTCTGAATGCTAGGGATCATTGCTGGGTTCTACGAACCAGCAACCAATTGACATTTTCCTCCATGGCCTAATGGACTAGCGGTCTACCTCCCTCACACCCCCCATGTCTCATGTCTGGCCAGGGTGCGGAGATAGCCTGCAAGACAGCAGCGGTAACTTCTCATCTCCTGGATTCCCCAACGGATACTCCGCATACCTGCACTGCATCTGGAGGATATCGGTGACCCCTGGAGAAAAGGTGGGCAAACCCTACGCTTCTGGAACCTGGTTCCTGGTTACAAGTCCCTGGACTCCACCAGGGACCTTTGAAGCTCCTGGCCACTTTATGTCACTTTCACATGGCACAAGGGAACTGGGACCTTTATGCTAAATAAGCATGGGAGACAGAAAAAGCTTTTAGGTTAAACTTCACACATAACTGCTCTACCATCCCAAAACCATGGAGAATGTGCAAGTTGTTTTGTTTTTTTGTTATTTATTAGGGGAAAGCAATTCTGATCAAAATGGGAACCAGCCTTTTACTTTATTCATAGGATCTGTGACAAGTTTATATTTTATTCTTAAATCTTACCAGTAGATAGATCTTTCGGTTTCTACAGATTAAAAATGGTGTTGCGTTATCTAGCGCTGACAAGTTTCACCACTGGCACCAGCGATATTAGACAAAAGTGTATTGGAACTATAGAAACACAAGCAAAAAATGTATTTGTTATGTGTGACTGAAGTACGAGAATAATTCTTTTAAAATTTTTTACTTGTATCTCTTTTCGCTGTATATCCATCATAACTTCCATGTTATCGCTGGTGCTTGTGGTAAATCCGCAAGCTGCCGCTCTAAGCAGCCCTCCGAAAAGTACCTAGTCTAATGTAGGTACTAAAAAACGGCTCTGGAACTGCCTCTGAAGAACTGCAGTCGGGTCGAGTTTCTGCAGTGACAAAAGTTCCTCGTCCTGAAAAAGGTTCTGGTTCCGGAAAAAAAGTTCTTGTGGTGTGAAAGCACCTAAGATCACCCTTTGGTTTATATGGAAACCACTCATGTTAATGTATGCCATTATATTCTATAGATTTACAGCTATTGTGCATTGTTTTGGGTTGAATGGCAGCCTAGATAGTAGTGTGTCTGATCCACAGCTATCAGGTCTGATCCAGATCTGTGTTTTAGCACAGATTTGGTCCTGTGTTGTAGCTGCCATTGGTTGATTATTGAAAATGCTTGTGTGTGTCTGAGTTTGTTCTCGTTCTAGATCATATTCCGTTGAGGCGTTCAGGAGCAGCGTCGTCTCTTGTTCTTGGCAGATGTTTGTAGCAGACCAGAGTGAAGCCTCTTTAACCAGAGTCTCTTGGTTTTTAAGATCATTCTGAACTTCACCTCCATGGATCTGTACAGGAGTCACTTATGCTGGTACGACCACGTGGAGATCAGGGATGGCTACTGGAGGAAAGCCCCGCTGAAAGGTCAGCCGGCATGTTGTGTGGGTCACATATACATTGCATTGTCCACCAGATGTCCCCACAATGTGGTGATAACCTGTTATTTTGACGTTTTTTTCAGCCCCCACCAGGGGAAGTTCAATTTTATAAAAATCTGTGACTGCAATCAAAGAACTAAAAATGCCAAAAGTCTTGTACAGTGGTACCTTGGTTTGCGAGCATAGTTCGTTCCGGAAACATGCTTGTAATCCGAAGGACTCGTACATCAAAGCGAATTTTCCCATAAGAAATAATGCATTCGTTCCAAAAATATTCATATGAAAATGATTAATACAAAAGATAAAGTAAAAATACATAAAGCAACTTTTTTTTTAACCTGCACTTTACCTTTGAAAAGAATCGTGGATGGTGTGAGGGAGACGGGAGAGGAGAGGGGGGTTATTTTGTAGGATGACTTTCACTATAACTAATGGAATCACTGCTATCTGTTGGCTTACTGGAATCTTTTTATTTGTGCGACTTTAACAAAGAACCCATCCAATGACAACTGCTTTTGCCTGCTTTTGAGGATTTTACGGAAATGTGGACATCGCATTGCCGGTAAATGGATTCAACGCTCGTACAGAGTCTTATTTTGGTGGTTATTTTCTACTACATTTTGAATATATGAGTGAGGCACACCAACTGACACCCAGTATGGGAAACAATTACCCACAATCCCGCAGTGTGAGGGCAACCATTGGCTCAGTTGTGATCACGTGACGCTCGGCAGACAAAACGTATACTTAATACTCGTATTGCAAGACCTTGCTCGTTTATCAAGTTAAAATTTATTTTTAAATTTTGCTTGTCTTGCAAAACACTCGTAGACCAAGTTACTCGCAATTCAAGGTTTTACTGTATTTTGTTTGGTTACTTATGGTTAAGGTTAGGGCTGGGTGGGGGTTATGGGTGTCATTGGGATTAGGGTTTTGCCCTTAGAAATGAATAGATGGTCCCCACAAAGACATGAATACAGGTGTGGGTGTGTGTGTGAGCGTGTACACCTGTACACCGCAGCCTTTGAAAACTGGCTTTTCATCATCTCTCTATATGTTTGAAACTTAATTTTCCCTGTTTTTTTAACCCATCAATAAGAGGGGGGTGGCTTTATCTTTTCCTTCTACTGAATTTTATTGGCAAAGTTTTTCTAAACACAATTGCTGACATCTTCATTTGTTACTGCAGTGTTCGGTTATTGTCATATTAGCAAAAAATGATCCGATGACACACATTGATGCCCTGAACCAAAGGTTATGTTGATATTTTGGCTATTAAATATCAATCGGCGAAGATACAGTCACAGTAAGATGAACTGGTTTCAGAATCATTCTGTCAGAGGAGCTCAAGGAGTATTATATTTTTCACTGCAGATTTTACTGCAGCACTCGATTGATGTACTTCAGTATAATTGCTTTAATAATGTTAATGTCTCCCTTGCTGTAGAGCCTTTTACATGGCAAACTTTTCAAAGAAGAAAAACAAAATGTTATCGGGTCCATCCATATTCACGTTGCTTATGCAGTGCAGGAAGTGTATCACAGGACACCATGCAGTGGAATACCATCAGACCATACACACACACACACACACACACACAGTGGCACATTTTCAGGCATCAGATTGCCAGACTGCAGATTCTTCCTATGCAACACAGCAAGAACACGCAAGCGCCACACACGGAGCGAGATCCAAATCCCCAGCCCGGCAGGTGTGAGGCGACAATACGACCCACCGTGCTGGTGACGTTGGGGAATGTGACAGAGTAAATCACCGTAAAAATGACGGATTATCTGCCTTTTTATCGGGATACTTCAGGCCTGTCACACTGTAACTGCTGGATTGTCCAACAGTATTTTATTATTTTTATTATTTTTAAATGATTTGGCAAGTTATTAAAACAGTATTTGATGAAAATTCATCAAAATTGTCAAGCAGGTCGATCACAAGTAGACATGCTGTCATAAACAATAAAAATTTTACTTTAGATGAATTTCTCTCTGACAGCAGTCTTATCATTTTATAACTTTAAATACTTTCCTTTAATTATTCCGTTCATAAATCCACTTTATTATATTATAATATATTTTGGGTACTGTCGTACCATCACAAAGATTTAAGATTACCACGTTGTTTCAGGCCAGATGCCTGTCTGGGAATCCTATTCATATAAACAGTCTAAATGTGTGCGTTAGGAAAGTGTGTTGAAAGGTGTTTTAATATTACGCAGCTTTCAAACTGTCTGTAGTCTGTAATTTCCTCACTTCGAATGGCGGGTCTTCAAAGAGACAGTGTTGGTGGTGCTGCGAGGCGAGTCTGTGATGCCGTTGACCTCCAAGCCTTCTCGCTCCTCTGCCTGCACAGGGCGTTTCTGCGGCGACAAGCTGCCTGATTCCATCATCTCCACCGACAGCCGGCTGTGGATCGAGTTCCGCAGCAGCAGTAACTGGGTGGGCAAAGGCTTCTCGGCTGTCTATGAAGGTACCGGGCCGCTGCCCCCACCTAGAAACAACCTCCATGTCCTTTCGAATTACCCTTACTGACACTTTTAACCCCACCCTCGTCCGCCTGCATACATTTACATTTACAGTGCTGTGTTCACATCAAAGAAAACAACATCTAAATGATTTTCCTGTTGGTGTAAAACTAACACGTCTGTCAAAGGGTGTTTGCCTTTTCGAAACCTCTGCTAAAGTCACCCCAGTATTTGCAGCAGCCATCCAATGCACTCATGTACTTTTTCACTTGACCACTAACTGCCATCTTTGGCTGATAAATACAGCAATGGGTTATTTAACTAATTAAGTTCATTAATTAATTGAGCTGGTGGTGGAATTTAATGAACGCTTGGAATGGCTGAGGTGCCCCTGAGGAGAGGTTTGGGAACTGAAGCGGTATTTATCTAACCATCAAAGCAGATATCTGAAACTTTTTGCAGGCCAGAAGAATTTCTGGTTAGTATTTGTTGTGTTATCCTTAATGTGCATGTGCTCAAATGAGTAGATACAGTTACTCTCCGGATAAATATCGTAAAAAATTTTCATAGTACTGTACTTTTAATAATTCGGCCGACGTTTTTGTCCAAAGCATCATACCGGTGAGGCAAATGGCACATTTGAACTTGACAAGGAGTCGACCAGGCATGAGTGCATCTAGGCTGAGCATCTAATGAATGGGCAGTAATGAATGTAAGCAGCGTCAGAGAAGGAGCATTTCAGACACAGTGCGCATCTAAAGAGCCTGTTGTAATTACTATTATCGTTTTGAAGTGCCGTTAAGCTGCCGCCTCCGTGAATACCCCCCTTCCCCCATCTTTCAGCCATCTGCGGTGGGGAGGTGAGGCGCGACAGCGGGCAGATCCAGTCCCCCAACTACCCCGATGACTACCGGCCCAACAAGGTGTGCGTGTGGAAGATCACCGTGGCCCAAGGTTTCCACGTGGGCCTGACCTTCCAGTCGTTCGAGGTGAGGGTTGCAAGCGGACCGCCTTCAGAGTCCCCCTAGAGGCCAGTCCTTCTCAGTGGAATCCATTAGGAGTACCAAAAAGGACAAGTTTATCAGAGTCCGCTCGGAAGTCGTTTGGATTCACAGTAAGAAGTCAGTAAGACCTAAATCTGCGTTCAAGGACAAAATTACATGATTCATTAAGAAATCTATAAAGACATTAAGTTATTTATGCATTGTTTTCTTTTAAATATTCCACTCATAATTATTTTGATAGGTCAATATTAGCAAATGCAACATATAAACACAAAAGATAAACCAAAAGATTAAACATTAAAGGAAAAAATGCTTTTGGGAGCCAGGATGTAACGATGTACCCCATTTTATTGGTGGATCTTGAGGCCTTTGACGTCTTCACCTTCCCATATACCCTCGTCCCCAGATTGAGAGACATGACAGCTGTGCCTACGACTACCTGGAGGTGCGTGATGGGAATTCAGAGAGCAGTCCTTTGCTGGGTCGCTTCTGTGGCTATGACAAGCCTGACGACATCAAGAGCAGCTCCAGCCAACTGTGGATGAAGTTTGTGTCCGATGGCTCCGTCAACAAAGCCGGCTTCGCCGCCAACTTCTTCAAAGGTCAGGGGTCAAAGGGTGACATGCTCGAGCTCCGTGTCGATTACAGGGGTCACTCTTTTTCGTAAATCTTGATTTGTATACAGGAATCATGATGTCTTTCATTCCAGAATTCACTCTCACTTTGTGTCCAAGCTTGTATTTATAGCCTATCATAGTTATAAACAGTTTTTTAAAGGTTTTTAGTCGGTTAAACTTTACTTGACCTTTCATTTGGTTTCAAAACATTTTTAACAAACAAGTGCATTACCTCCTTTGGGTTTGCAAATATCTTTCATCTCATTTGTGACAGTTGAAAAAGTTAATATTGAATTAAACTGATAGCATGGAATTGTTGCTACCTAATTGTTATGGTAATGAGGTCATTTTAATTCAACTGACAAATCAAAAAGTAATAGTGGATCTGCTGAGTTGGGTAATCCAGGTCCAGAGAGTAAAAGTCCAGACCAAGATTTTGTTTCAACCAACTAGCATAAAGAGTCACAGTCCCAGAGTACTCAACTGGTTGAGTGAAACGAATCCCAGTCCGGACTTGTGCTCTCTGGACCTGAATTACGCAACTCCGTGGATGTGTCGTAAGTAAAGGTGAGCCATTGAATCAGCAGCTTGGATGGGGTTAGTGTGGGGGGTGACTGGGATGGACAGGCAGTATGTCATTGCGAGGAACACAGCGCTGACTTCATGTGCCATGTGAGTAACGGTTTGAGGCTGAAAGTCGGGGGTTTTGTTGGGATGGCAGATAAATGGGGGGGGTGGGTAGGCAGGGGCAGCGACAGCGACTCAGTCCTTGTCCTCCCTCCTTCCACAGAGATGGACGAGTGCTCCAAGCCAGACAATGGGCGGTGCGAACAGCGCTGTGTCAACACACTGGGCAGTTACCAGTGCGCCTGTGACCCCGGCTTCGAGCTGGCCTCCGACAAGCGCAGCTGCGAGGGTACGTAGCCCAGCATGCCCTGGGCCCTGCTCGCCGTTCCACTGTGCACCCTGACAGGCCTCATAAAACATTTAATCGGTGATGGCCGATTAGTTACATCGCATCGCCCAGACCACACCATCGCAACACTCCCCTGTAACTTTCAGGGGTGCCGGCAGTAGCGTGATATGGCCAGTATGGGTCGTCGGTGGGTCTCTCGATCGTCTGCGGTGCACATTGCACTGTGTTGAAGGCTTCACCGTTCTCCTCTCTCAAAATGTCCCCTCTGTCGGCATCTAGAGGAAATCCCGTGAAACTGCGTCTCAGGCTTGAAAGTGACCCAGCTCCCGGTGGCTTTGGGGCAGACAGGTATTGGAGGGAAAAATGGCAATGAGAAAAATAAAAGTGGTTTGCTTGACAGTCTAAAATAAAGGTCTGGAGAGCGATTCTGGTATCAGCAGGAGCTTCTACCCTCAGGCCATCGCACTACTTAATGTTTAATTGGCACTTGTAATTAAACATTCACTCCTTACCCATGCAACACACACTTCATTGGAGCTATGCTGTCCACATCTTGTTTTCCTTTAATGTTCCTTATTCATTACATATGTATTATACTGTTTACTTTTTGTCACGTTGCTTTTCAGTAACTGTTACAGTACATATGGCACGAGTTGATCATCTTGCATGTCGCTGCAGGTTATAGTTGGACTGCATACCTTGCATGCGACAAATAAAACTCTTGAATCCTGAATCCTTGAATCTCTAAAGAAGTCCAATAAGTAGAGTATGACTGGTGCCCAGTGATGACTGATGCCCAGTGATTCCAGGAGCTCGAGGAGTGGCGGCTTGCGGTGTCCAGTAGCAGATGGCGTGCCGACGCCCTGCATGCACCCTGATGTTTATTTAGCAGAAACTTTTGTGTAACAGGACTTATAGCTGAAGCGGATGATAAATCACAAGCACGCAGCTGCTAGGGAGTCAGCTTAGGTACAAATGCTGCCAGGATGATCTTCTGTTGACTGACCAATAACATGGGAATTAGAGCTACACAAAACAGAGCTTAATGTCAGAAAATCTCACCTCATCACATCGCCGCATGGCGCCTCCTGGTGGTGGCAGAATATCAGACCGCGGCTGCTTCGACAGCTTAGCTGCAACACAGCTGACTACTACTACTAAAGGGCCTGAGTATTTGTATCAGGTGTGTTAAATTAGGGCCACAGCTAAGCTCTGCAGGGTGGTAGCAGGGATGGGCAGCCCTGCACTAGCTCACTCTGGGAGATATCCAGGCATTACGAAGCTAGCTGGGAGACTGAGGTCCCCCTTGGTTTATGAAGTCCTCCCTCTGTCATCTGCCGTCCCTGCTGAGAAGCCTCATTCGGGTCGCTTGTGCTCACAGCCCTGTTCATCCCGTCATCAGCCAAAGCTCATGACCGTAGGTGAGAATGGGAACATAGACCTTTAAACTACAAACCTCATCTAATCACTTGACTCCTGCTTCACCGGCATGGACTTCCTCAAAACTGCAATCACCTACGACATCCACCTGTCGATGTCGTGGTGGGGGAGGGGGTAGCCCATAATAGCTGTCAGGAGCCATGTAAAATTGGGTGACAGGCAGGAGTGGGAAGGAGCTGAATAACTATTCAAACAAATAAAGCATGTCTAATAGGAAGTAAATCTAAGTGCAGAATACGTTTGCTTTTCTTTAGCTGTTTGTGCAAAGCGACATACAAAAGCAGCATTCAGTGCTTTAAGCTGCTTTTTAATTTTTTTTAATAAAGTATAAATACTATTCCAGGTTGTTTTTGAATCTGTTCTCTTCTAAATCGTACGCCTCCCCATCACCTCTCCGCGGTCCTCGCATTCCTCGCCTCCACTGTTCTGCGGTCTTAATGGGGCAGGTGGGCGGCCCAGGCCACACAGGCGAGTGTGACCCCCCCTCTGCTGGGCACCCCATCACAGATACACGCCCCCCCATATCTGCCTGTCCGTGATTTATGGCCCTGTTTAGAACTGCTGGAAAGCGGGACCCCAAAGATGAAAATCACCCCTCCGGTCTCAGATCCCTTCCTCGGAGATGCTGGTCGAGTTTGCTGGTTAATTAAAGTGACAAAAAATACAGAAGGATGTCAGGGAACTGAAGGGACACGTAACGGTCACGTGATGGTGAACGGCACGGCGTGTCGGCGGGTAAACACCCGCTCGAGTCGGGGGGAGAGGGTTACAAACTAGCTGGCCATTACAAAGCACGCTCATGTTTCACTTTATGCCGCGTGACGTTCGCTTTAATTCGTTTTCCGCGCCGCTTTTGTCATATTAATAGTTTTTTAGATGCCTGTAATGAAAGTCCTTGTAGAATTAAATTGTACCTGTCTAGCCCAGAGCCCGGCAGTATACATGCTTACCTGCTGTCTAGTATTTCTATGCCTGACTGTGTGTTATGCTGTTCAGGAAAGGAAGACATGTCACATACTAATGCCCGCGTGTGTCCCCCGTTCACAGCTGCCTGCGGGGGCTTCATTACCAAGCTCAACGGCTCCATCACCAGCCCCGGCTGGCCCCGGGAGTACCCCCCCAACAAAAACTGCATCTGGCAGCTGGTAGCACCAACACAGTACCGCATCACCCTGGTGTTTGACGTCTTTGAGACTGAGGGAAATGATGTGAGAATCGCGCCAGCGTTGCTTATTGGGGATTCATTAGGGTGGGATGGGGAGGGACTGAGATTTGTTTGCTTTGATTTCATTGGACGAGGAGGAGCCTTAAGGGTTGACCACGGGATGTCAGTTGGCGCTTCTGGAATGCTCGTCCGCAGGTCTGCAAGTATGATTACGTGGAGGTGAGGAGCGGGCTCTCCGCCGAATCCAAGCTGCACGGCAAGTTCTGCGGGGCCGAGAAGCCGGAAGCCATCACCTCGCAGTACAACAACATGCGCATTGAGTTCAAGTCCGACAACACCGTGTCCAAGAAGGGCTTCAAGGCCCAGTTCTTCTCCGGTGAGCTGACAAGGAGGTGTAGGTCAGGGGTGCAGGGGGGCGCTTGAGCTGAAACTGAGGTCTGTTCCTATCTGCTCCTGCTCCCCCCCTCCCTCCCCCCCCCCCAGATAAGGACGAGTGCTCCAAGGAGAATGGGGGCTGCCAACATGAGTGCGTCAACACCTTTGGGAGCTACACCTGTCAGTGCAGGAGTGGATTCACGCTGCACGAGAACAAGCCCGACTGCAAGGCAGGTGGGGGGGGGGGGGGGGGGGGGGGGGGGCGGGGGGGGGGGGGGGGGGGGGGGGGGGGGCGGGG
>JABFEA020000043.1:12488388-12502982 GCA_019775915.2 Cyphomyrus plagiostoma
CTTTGGCTCCTGCGTTTATTTTTTCCCTAACATTCGGTAATTTGCCCACTATAGTCGGGGCCCCCCCTGCCGCCCCGCGGGGGGGTGGGGGCCGGGGGGGGGGGCGGTGTGGGGGATTCGTGGAGTACACCTACCCCCTCCTTCCTGATTTCTCCAGGATATACCTCCCCCCCACATCTGCCCCGTCATTCCCTTCTGTTAAAGGACTTGTATCCGGATCTGTACCCATGACCCTTAGCTTCTGACGCTGTATTCCGGAGAGTTTGCATGTCTCCCCAAGGACGGACGCAGAAGGGAATGCGTGCAGTCACGCTCCCAGCACCAGCCTTTATGATTGGCCAGCCTCTGGCTCTCTGGCCAGGATTAATTTTCCTCATTATTACCCTTAACAAGGAAAATGAAAGAAACAGTTATCTTATTAAAGGACTAATAAATGAAATCTGCTCTCTGTCTGCTGGCTGTTGCTTCCCTGTCATTCAAGCAGCTGTCACCGCACTGTCACGTGATTGCAGGGGTAGCACTGAAGCCTTTTCTCAGAGGCTACAGCCTGTTGCACACCGCAGCCCCGGGTATAGTTCATAAAAGTTTTCATTGTGTGCCTCTTCTGTGGCGTGTTATGTTCGACTGAAGACAGTGCCGCTTCTCTGTCCCCATGCCCCCTCCGTCCTTCAGCTGATGTCCCGAACGCCTAATGATAGGCCATTTCTGGGAGGACGCGCTCGCCTGTCAGAGCTCGACGGCCCGCCTTCCCAAAGGCCCGCCTTCCCCAGACAGGGATGGGCCGGCCCCGGCGTGGGTCACAGGCAGGTCGCCGGCCCCCTTTAGAATCTGCAGAGTCTGTTTCCATGGCGACACGTGTGGCACAACACATGTACTGTAAATGTGTGCTGGAAGCATCTACGATCATCCAGGTGTAGCTCCTCACAGATACAGCAGGAGCTCTGTTGGGGGTGCAGGAGTTGCTAGGAGACGGCCCCTTATTCCTAACCCCTCCATCCCTGATCCTGTCCTTATCCCTATCCCCATCCATTTCCCTGCCTTGATCCCTGTTTTGATGCCTTTCCTTGTGCTTCCCTCTTCCATATTCCTCTCCGCCTCTATTGCCCTTTTTATTGCCCTATTCCTCATATCTATATTTGCTTCCCACCCCTATTTTATTCTTAATTTATCCCACATTTATCCACATCTCTGCTCCTCATTTTACTCCTGCCTTCCTCCCTGTCCCGTTCCCCGTCTTGCCTTCCTCCCCTTCATGTACGGGATCAGTCATGATCTAACAGCCCCTCGCCTGCTGAATTGCACACTTTCTCCTATTCCCTGTTTTTTTTTTTAATTTTCTTTCTGTGTCGCTATTTTCCATGAGTCATTGCCTCCTTCATTGTCGCCTTCATCTCCAGGGGTCCTGTTTGTAGTGGCTCCCTGGGGGGGGGGTCCATTCCACAGTATTGATTCTTCTAAAACGTTCCTCAGCCTCAGCTTGTATCGAGCTCAAGTTGCCACAGCGATAATGTTCATGCTAAAATTTCAATACGGGAAGACGACGGTAGGCAGCTTATTTGTCTGGACGACTTCCAGCCTTGTTGAGCGATTGCGTTTATTTTTATTTAACTTCACCCCTCTTTGCCTTTGTTTGCCCCTTTGTTGAGCCGAGTTCTCAGCCCCATTTCCATTTCTTCATCCCGGTCGATGTTGATTTATGCGCGACCTGCATGCCGTCCGCCTGTTTTCCCCCTCTGCTTCATTCTCTGTATAATTCCTCGGTACCTTCACCTCATACCCGCGTCCCACATTTCAAACCACTGTGAGCACAAATTGCATATGGAGGGGAAGAAAATGGGGGAGTGTGCTAACAGAATAAAAAAACAGCTGTGAGACTATGACGACTGTGCTGTTGCCTCAGCGTGGAGCCCCTCAGCCTGGAGCCCCTCAGCAGCGTTGTTATTCTCCAAGATGCGCTTTTCCAATTAATAAAAAATCCAGTTATTCGATGTTACCAAGCATTTTAGCTCCCAGAAAATATTTGATTTAAATTTGTCCTCATTAAAACATTATTGGTCTATTTACCTTTATTGTGCTAAAAAATATTTATCCAAGATTGTCACTCCATCAAGTTTATGCAAAACTTGATTTGTATGTGTGAAAATGACAAGTATAAAATAAGCTCCTGTTATTCTTGCATAAATTAAGTTTGTCTAAACATCAGTTTCAATATGTGACTTTTGGTATAATTATTATTTTTATTAATAATATATTATTGTCTTGCTTAGTCTAACGTTTTTATTGAGTGCCTTTTGATTGTACTAGTTTGCTGGTTAAGCTGATGATCACTGGTCATTAACCAGGCTGGCAGGTAGTTAATTAAGGACCTTTCTGGAATTTTCCCAGTCAGCCAGAAGGTCCTGGGTCCACGTGCTTATGCTCAGCACTGCCTGCTGCAAACTGCCAACACGCTGACCAGTCAGGTCGATAAGAGGCAGCCTTGTGAGAATGATGCTGGTTCATTTCTCTTTCTCTATTATTCATGTGTTTATCAAATCTAAACAAATGCCTGGCCATAGTGTGGAATGTTTAATGTGCTTTGAGGTATGAAGTCTTGAGAGGGAGTCGGCATCAGAGTTTAATGACATTTTAATTGGGTCTGCCTGTTCTATATTGTATGCCGGCATCTGTAAGAGCATCGAGAAAACACCCCGTGCTTCCCTGCATTATGAAGGTAAGCCCCTCGGTTAGGCCAATCACTGCTTACGAGCAAACGTTTACTTTACATCATTCTCTTACCCCAGGCTTTCATCTCCTGTGCTCGTGCTTTCAAAAAAAATTGTTTCTGACAAATGTTTCATACCTCTGCCATCCAAATGAGCTATTTTTTCCCCCAGCGTTTGTCAGAAATACCTTCCCACGGCATTCAGAATGTCTTGGTGGAAACTCATTTTAAGCGCCATGAAGTGAGTAGCTTCACAGTTGAGGGGGAATCTAAAGACATGGTCTCCCATAATAACATTTAAGTGGATGTTAACCTATTTGTATTCTAAAGGTGTATGGAACATTGAGAAAATCCCTAATGGATATGTGTGTAAATGTTTAATAGATATTACCCCTATAAACTACACTGCCAGTCAAAACTTTTTGAACAGTTTCCTGCACTTTATTACACTTGAAGTACTATCGCTGTCACATAAAAAAGAAAAAACGGTGCAGAATGGCAATTAATTACAGAAAAAATATTCAACAAATGACAAACACCACTTAAGTAGTTAAAAATGAAACATGGTAAATATTAGACTCGTAAAAATGGGCGTCTTCGACTGATTATTGCTGAACAAACCCTATTCATTCTATTAATTAAGGATTAAAGGTTCTCTTCAGCACTGTTAGAGAAGTATGCACAAATGATCAGCACTAGCTGGCTGTCTCACCTTGGCAGTGTTGGGGAAATTATTCACAAAAGCAATCCATTAAAGACTAAGGTGGAAAGTTCAGGTCCGGAAAGTACAAATCCAGACCAAGGTTTTGTTTCAGCCAATCAGTTGACTACTCTGTGACTGTGACTCTTTATGCTCAACTGGTTGGTTGAAACAAAACCTTGGTCTGAATTTGTACTTTCCACCTCTGTCTTTAATGGATTGCTTTCGTGAGTGACTTCCTCAACGTTGGTGACCTTGATTTTTATATCCAATTATCAAAAGATCCTTCCAAAAGTTTATCAAAAATGCTAAAATATTGGGTGTTAAAAAGCTCCATACTGTGTACATTCGTACCACTAAGTGTACAAGCTGCCCATCAGCTTTCACTTCTTTGATAGTGGGTTAAATATCTGTGCATCCATTGTCCAAACAGTGTAATCGAGAGGAATTCAAATTCCACATCTGCGCTGTACGTGTGGAGTTTGCAAGTTCCAGGTTTCTTCCCACAGTCCAAAAGCATGCAGTCACTACATGCAGGCTACCTGGCGCCTCAGTATTTACTATAATATGTGATTGTGTGTTTATGTATACATGCCCTACAATGGCATCCGGTCCACGGTGAACTCCTGCCTCATATTCTTTTGTTGTCTGTTGGCTGAAGACTAGGCCTGCATGACCTGCAATGTTAATATCGGCATCGCATGTCATGTACAGTATATCCAATTGTCACATCACAAGGACTGCGACAGCTGGGTTAAGACCATCAGTTATGCTAGGTTATGCTAGGTTAGATAGGTCATGCTAAAACATATTTACTCAAAGAAACACAAAACTTGGTAAGCTAAGTAGGAAGTACACCACTCTTTTTTTTCCGTGAGTTCTGCATGCGCCGTCTCAGCCAATCAAAATCATTCTCATGCTTGCTGTCAGACTCACTCATAGACAGCGTGGAGTGTTTGTGAGAAACTTAACAAAATGAGTGAGGAGGAGGGGAGAAGCGAACAAGTTCTGGGGCTTGTGTCACGACATCAGCCAAGATTACTTGTTGGATTTAAGGTACGCCAGTATAAATAGACTATATCTTTGTTCAATTACATTTACCCCAGACTGCCTTAAATCTGACAAGTTATCCAGCTTCATGATACAGGCCCCATGTCATCAAATGACATCAGCCTTTTGCTTTATGGAAATATTTCAGATCCCATGGAGACATTGAGCAGAAGTGGTTGGGCTGCGCAGCTCTGTGCCTGTTGACACAACTCATGGCAAGACAGACTCTGGTGCTAGAAAATTTTTTTTTTTGGCTATAGTTTATTTTGGGTTTTTTTTTTTGTTCATTTTGTAATGATTGCAATATTTATTGCGGACAATTAAATATCACAATGTGAATTTTCCCAATATTGTTCAGCTCCATTAAAGACCCCCTCCAGCCCTGACAGGCATGAGCAGTTTGAAGATGTACCTGCCTCTCTGCATGCTGTAAGCACTTGTCGACTAAATCATCTGGAAATAAGTTACCCAGGGAAGTTTAAGGCAGGGACGCGTCCCACACAGAATTCCCCAGGGACCCGAGGGAACCTCCCCCTCCCCCCCATAGACATACACCTGCAAACTCATCACGAGTACAGCCGGAATGGGAATCAACCCACAACCCCGGTGGCGTGAGGCTACTGTGCTCCCCACTGAGGCAGAGCACCTCCCTCACACTGCTGTTATTTATTATTAGTGCCGGGTTGACATCCCTTTAGGGCGTCTCCTACCTTCATGGCCTCAGGCTTATTGCTCTGCAGCCCTGCATAGCTGATATGGCTGGATCAACGGCTCATTATCAGCCCGCTGTTTAATAAGGCCCGTGGTAATAAGGCCATTTCCCCAGCGTTAACTACCCGCTCTCTCACCATCAGTTCCAATTAACCAACCTGCGAGTCAGCTGTCCCAGCGCAGTGCTTCTCAAACCTTTCTGGGACCCCCAAGAGAGTCCAGGTATCGTGCACTGTCCGGCAGAGTGCAGGGAGGGAGCAAAAACATGCACTGGGCTGAGAAATACTGGCTAATTCGCTAACAGTTTAGCTTATATAGATTCAACCGATCTAAATACCTGTCACAAGGGTGGGGGCCTTTGTGTGAATGGGCAAACATTGTGTATATTGAATAGGTAAACATAATGCTTTCCCTCGTAATAAGCTAAGTGAATGCATACAAGGGAGACAAGCCTCATACAGAGTCACCGGCGATGAAAGGGGCCTGCACCGTCTTTTTCATTCAAATGTGTTTTCTGTGGCTAGATCTGTTTTTAGCTTTCCAGGAGCGTGTCTTTCCCTCCCAGCAGCAAAGCGTACCTGACTAGTGGAGATGAAAGCTGGCTGACTGCCTGCAAGTCTTTCATGGGGGGAAAAATATTCCCCGACTGTTAAATCAGCATTTCTCAGTTGCCGACTTGCGTTCACCATGCGGTACGGGAGCCTTTATTCCAGTTTCCTCAATTAGGCTGTTTTTTTTCCCCATGTCTACTGGATATCGATTTGAACTTGGCATTAGCTAAAATGGTGTCTGCTCGAATCTTGTGTAAAATGCATCCAAGATTAAGCTATGGAAATTTGACATGATAACCATTTCCAGTGATCGCTACAGTATTCTCTTCTCTTATTGGTTGTATCCAGTTAAATATGTGCACTGACAAGGTCCCAAGGGTAAGTAACGCGTTGGTGGGTGTAAATTCCGTAAGGTTTGTCACGCCTTGGGTGTTGTCGTTTTTGCTGGATTTATGGTTGTATAATCCCACTGATTGACTGGTCGTTGTCTGGGCCAATCCTGAGCAGATTTGGTCGTTCAGAGGTCTCAATAAAGGTTGTGTTTGTCATGTGACCTGTTCCTAAAGTAGAGGAGTTGTATAATAGCATTATAGTGACGTGTGAAGCTTTGTGGACCAGGACTCACAAACATTAAGTCTGTGTAGGTTTGGGCAAGAAAGGAAGTACATCTTGGCAATATGTATGACGACAGTTTTTTGAGCAAAGCCTGAAGCTGGAAACATTTTTATGTTAATTCTTTTTGTCATTTTTTTTTCACCAGTCGACAGTTAGAGAGACCATAGTAGGGTTTTCTAAGGAGTCCATTTGGGCGATGTGACAGGCTATTATATAAAAACAAGTCTGACCACAAGGCCTGATTTTTTATATAAGAGACATATTACTTTCTGTCTCAACTGTGTTATTAACAATAACGTCACAGGAGAAAACATGAAGCCTGTTTTGGACGTAACAATCTTCTCTGAGTCATACAACTTCACAACAGCAGTCCTGAACGTATTTGGCTACATTCACATTTGAGGTGTTCCAAAATCCCTAATTTGATGAACGAAAAGAGTTGACCTACATTCTTCAGTTGTGGAGGTCTGGAGATGTTTCCTAAAATATTGTCAGCCTTTTTTTTTTTTACTTTATCATGCCATTGTTTGTGAATTTATTATTTTTTTGCCTATGTGCTTTTCTGGCCTAGAAGGTGTCTTTGATAAACAGTAAAGCTCTAGATGGATGAGTTTTTTCACAGAATTCATCTGGGGAGGTCATGCGTGACATCAGTGGGGGAAAAAAAAACCCAAAAAGATGCAGCAGTAGAAGAGGCTGAGTGAGGATGTTTATTTTCGGCTGTTGCATGATGTTGCAACATGATTATTAATACAAGGCCGAATGAGGTCCTGTAATGGAAACGCAGCAAAGAGATGAGGCAACGTGAACCTTGTAAAATATTGATGGTGCCCATCTTGTGTAAAGTCAGAGGAGTGTAAACAGGGCAGACGTCAGCCATAAATCGCCGATGGCCTTGGCGATCGAAGCTGCAGCCATCCACTGCCAGGGTGGCACGCGGCCTCAGACGCTGGTAGCTGGAAGCGGAAGGAACACCTGCCTGTCGGTGGAACAGATGGAACGCCATGCGGACGCATCCGCTGGCTGCTTTTGACATTTCGTTAACTTCCCCTCCATCCCGTGACCTGGAAGCAGTGGAGCAGCTTGCAATTCTGGCCCCCCTGACAAAATGTCACTTTGGGCATTCTTGTCCAAATTTATATCCAAGGGGCTAAGGGTATAACTTTGGGTTGAGTATTCAGGGGTTGAGGTATCCATCCATTTAAGTGGATTCAGGGGGTTGTGTAGTCTGGTTTTGATTATGGGGGGTTACAACCCCCTACCCCCCCCCCATCATTTACACCCATGCAGTGGTCCCTGTACAGTGCTGAACTCCCTGACTCTCTTGTGCTTCGAGTATTGCTCCTGTCATATAATGCATGGCTGCTTTACTGCTATTGTTAGATGCCTGCCAAGGGGTGGGGCTTAGCAGATATCATGCAACGGTGATCAGGTGGACTCTGCGCTAACTGCTAAATCGATGGATATGGGCGACTTTATTAAAGTGACAGGCCGTAATGACTTCCAAAGGCTTTTGACAAAATGCGGCGTTATACCATTTTTGTACATTCCCATTCTGACATTCAATCCACTACCTTTCATTTTTAGGGATGAATGTGGGACTCGGGGAAGCCACTCAGCTTCCAGAGCTCGTGGTTTAAACATAAATAGGAGGTTTAATTATTTAAATTTCATGCAATTGTTAAAAAATATGGGCTTATTCCCATGTGCAGTCAACACTTCCAGGCATCGCACTATTATCAGCACGGTTTTAACTCCATAAATCCTTTGTTTGTGGGGGTGAGATCAGGTTGTATTGAATATACTGAGGCACAATTCCCCCCCCCCCCCTCACTCAAAGCTGTGCTGCAGTCTGCTCAGTGGGATTATCTGTAGGTCAGTGTAAGATGCAGTATCAGTATCTCCTCACTTGTACTCTCGCCCTCATCTCCATTGTCATACCCTGCGTCCCCGTGAGCTGAGCTGCATTCCTCTATCTAGCATGTTGGCGTTTGATGATGTCAGCGAGGGACCCATCTGCAGTGTTCTGGCTAATAGTCACACTTTCCAAAACCCTAATGCCAATGGGTGAAAGTAAGTGACAAGTAACAACTTCATGTAAATACGGTAGCAGTTTTGAGAATGGATGTTACAGTGGATGTTTCACAGGTGATGAATCACAGACAATCAAGCATTGCGAGATTCTCGTCTGCACAAGAAGATGCTGCTGAGGTGGGTCCACACTGCTGGCTGATGTAACATCCAGGAGCAGGATGTTCTACAGCCTTGGAGAAACATCCCCTGAAGCTCTGTCGGCCCTGGGGTTAAGCTTTGAGTTGGAGAAGTGAACTGAAGACCTGAGGGTCCTGTTTGCCGAGTTGGGGGTCAAAAGATTACAGATATAAGTCGGCGCCTGGTTGTTAAGAGCGTAATGAGTAAATAAAGAATCTTAAAATCTATCCTAGATTTTACTGGGAGCCAGTGCAGAGGCGCCAGAAGAGCAGAGATATGTGCTTTATAGCTGTTTAATAGTCTACAGGCAGCATTTTGAACCAACTGAAATTTCTTCACTACTGAGATGTGACTCACCTGAGGCGTGACGTGGCCCAGAGTATTTATCAGGACGTCATCTGCATCTCCTGGACACAAACACAAGCCTGGGTCATCTCAATTGACTTCATATATCTGTAGATTGGCCGTATTGATAGAGTAATGATATGATGCACGCTATAACTAACATTGTTCCACAGAGATTAATCTCCTTGGTGCTTCTTCTTCTGCAGTCCGGCCGCGTTCAGTTTATCTAGAGTGACATAATTTTTTTTTTCTTTTCCTCTGTATGCATGAGTCTGTGACAGTTGCATACAGGCAGGTTAAGGGACAACAGAGCACTGGTTAAAACTGCTGCCTCATGCCTCTGGCACCAAGGTTTGAGTCTCTGCCCATTTCCTCCCACAGTCCAAATCCATGCTATGGCGTGTGAGTGCCGCCTGCAGCAGGATGGCACCCCATCTTGGGTAATTCTTTGGCTTGCACCTATAACTTCCAGGATAGAATCTGGATCCCCTCAACCTTGAAGAGGACAAGCAGGTATTGGATTGTATGCAGTTGTCCCCAATGGTGGTCGAGTCAAAAAAAATATAATAATTTCAATCATCTCACCCCTCCTTCGTGTATGTGCATCCCAGGAATGGCCCTGGGCTCATTCTGACAGTGTCGTGGTTACGATGGATGGATGGAAAATCCAAATCTGCTCTGAATTTGTATGAGTACCACGGCGAGTTTCGCTGAATGATAATACGCATCAGTAACGCTGTGCTGGTCACGCACATCCCCCTCACGCTCTAACCCATCTCACAGGCGGCTGCGATGTTTTACTTAATCCTGGACTGGAACTATGGGGAGCAGATGGCCATGTGGTCCCTGGGCCGGGAATCAGGGGAGCATTTAACCGTAGCTATAAATCACCAGGCCCGTCGCTGTGATTAAATCCCTTAACCTGAACGGCCACGTCGGCATATGTGAGATGAAAAATCCCAGAATTCAGCTGGGGAGCGTCTGTCAGCCTCCCGCCAACTGATGGGCCAGGTGGACCACACGAGTGGCGTGTAGAGGTGACCGTTTTTAGGATTTACGCCGACACATTGTTCATTTCTCAAACGAGAGAATGTATTTATTGACCTGGTTTTATCTCATTTCATCAAATCCGAGCAACTAGATGCATGATTCGCTTTACAAAACGGGAGACTGCAATGTGCTTCTCAGGATCAGGCGTTCAATCAAAATTATCGTTATTTTAAAGTGGTCTTAGCAGTCAGACATGATGTACTCGTTCAAAATACTATTTTTAATATATTTTTTTTAATTTAGTTTCACATATATTTGCCATAACTGACCACTAAAGACAGACCATGTGGCTATGCTGCCCTCTTTAGCTCTCTGCACATGTAGGTAATGCTTTCCAGGGCTTGCTACCAGCGTCAGCCTCCCACGGACGGACCAGATGATCCAGCAGTTAGCCGCCTGGATCCGATCATGCTCAGGGTGACAGCATATGCCAGAAGATGGTGGCCCGTGTCCTTTCCGTGTTCCTTTTCGCGGCTGGGCCAGAGGAAGAGAGTCTTTGGTGCCGTCTTCAGAAGGCTGGGCCCCACTCCACATAGGTTGGCATGGGTCTGGTCGCCGTGGTGACTGAGTGGCGCTGTGAAGCATTAAGGCTTCCTCCGATCTCTGCATGTGACATCACGGTGCTTCTAGCATGTTAAAATAGGTGTCACTCATTCCAGAAATCCGGATGCTGGACCTCGCTAGTGGACGTATTATTTGGAATTTATCTGTCTGCAATCCAGCACGACCTCTGATCTGTCGCTGTTTAATGTCACACAACTGCACACAACATGAAAGGGGGGGGGGGGGCTGGTCTGTTAGGTAATTGCTGTCTCCCTCCTTCCACTCCGGAGAGGAAGACTTCTTGGAGGAAGGAGCAGGCAACGATAACTAAAGTGAAAATATACAAACCCCTTACGGTATCCGTGGCGTTCGAGGAGCCCTGTCAGCGCCCAGCGTCTGTGTGAACGGCTCGATACCCAGCTGGTCGTGCCACTTTATCACCCCTGCAGACCGAATTCACAGAATTCAAAGTAGCTTGTCTCTTGTCCATTGCTCTTGGAATATCCTTCAGGCTGACGCAACTAGCAAAACAACAAATTTATATATTTTTTTTTTTTTAAAAAAAAAGGTATATGCCTTTTCAGTCCATCAAATCAATTCTACCAGCTCCTCCAGAGGCCTTGATTGTACCATGATGGGAATATACACGGTCATCAGACACCCCCGCAGTCATCTTCAGGGAGAGTGCTATGTGGCATACCAAGCAATCGGCCCCAAAAATTGGCTCCCCACCCAGCATAGTGCAGCCCCAAATGCCCCCGCCGCAACCACGGCAACGATGGCCTTCAGTACAGCCCCAGAGGGCCTGGAGAAGCGAGCGGGCCCCAAGGTAGCCAGCAGGGCGGCGGTGACCGTGAGGGTGAAGAGAATTGAGGCGGCCGTGTTGATGGCCACAATCTGACCGAACTTGGCGAAAGGCACGATGACACAGAAGAAGAGGGGCACCGTGGAGATCACCGTGGTGACCGCACTGGAGACGATCGCCACGCCGACATGGTCCACGGCGAGCAGGGTGTGGTGCTGCCGGAGTTCAGAGGTGTCCTGAGAATATATCAGGGAGAGAAAGACAGAGAGAGAGAGAGAGAGAATGAAACCCCCTCATTTGTTACTCTGTTATTCTGGGTTCCTAATTTCTCATTAATGAATGGAATAGCATTAGAATAACAATGGGGATCTTTTGGCAGCGCTTACAGTCCTGATCCAAATCACCAGTGAAATGTCTTATGGATCAGGGCCGAATTTCCTTAACGCAGTGCTGTGTTTTGGAGAAACTGACTGAGTAGGAGTAGGAGGCTGCCGGCTGGCAGAGGCAGGGATTGGACAGGGAGGGGAAGGCGGGAAATAGGGCCTCGTACCACGTGGTGATTGGCTGCCTGGGAGCCAGTCTCCCCGGCCAGCAGGAAGCCCTCAACCAGGTGCAGGCAGTAGTCAACGGAGGAGCCCACTAGGATAGAGAGGGAAATGGCCTCCACTGCCCCCATCTCCCAGCCGAGCCAGTACATGACTGCCACCACCAGGCAGATGACACCTGCAGGCAACCGAAGGTATTACCCGCTTGGTACGCACCTGCGTAAGCGAGGTCATCACCAAATGTGCAGAAATGGTTGGCAACATACCGGCCAATACATAGCTATACAGGTAAATATGCAGCTACTGTATGTGTTTACGCTGCTGTAGAGTAACACGCAAACAGATCCAGGGCACTTCTTACCCAGAATAGTGAGGAGGATGGGCAGAAGCAGGAAAGGGTGGGAAGTGAACACCGACACAGTGCCTATGCAGATGGCCAGGGACAGCAGCAGACTGTAGAGGGCGCTCTCCACACCTGAACACCGTGCATGAAAAATGCTGAAGGCAGGACGGACCACAGGTTTGTGTGAAAATGCAGACGGCAGCGGTTATGTAAATCTCCTGCGTGGCTTTGTGATTAGCAGAGGCGATCGATACTCGTAACGCCCGACGGGCCAGCGAAAGCTCACCGGCTTGCAGGAGCGGGGTGAATCACGGGTTTCCTGCAAGGAGAGGCGCTGCCGTGTTTCAGTCCCAGGTCCTAGTTCCCCAAACCCGCCCTTTACAGATCGCTTATTGTATGAAAAGCCAAATCGTTTTTTGGGCAATAGTTTTTGGCACTTGGGAAGATGGCACCAGAGTGTGTTTGTTGTCCATGTACAGCTTTAAGAGACTGAGCTGAATTTTAACAAGGTTGCAGACTTCATTAATCATGTTAGCACTAATAAGACTGTGGTGGCAGGGGGAGGGGGGGTCTCTCAAATGGTGAAGCTAAGTGCATTTTAAATACTTAAACAGAAACGCTAGGAGCTCTTGGGTGATGTCATACAGTAAGGCATTCATCCCCAGCCTAGATCAGCCCTGTCATTAGTTGTCGATTCCTTTGTGATGAAACATAATCAACGTTGTCGTATCCGGGTAGAGGAGAGGCCTGTATTAGCCGGCCTACTCCTTTGGCCGCTACTCTGGCTCCTCCCAGGGAGCGTGTGATGTCAGCAGCTAAGGGAAGGAGGTGTGAGATTTGAGTGGCACGCCAGGCATGTAAAGTAGCTGATTGACCCTGATTTCAGCAGATGGGGCTGTACGGAGTGCCCCTCTAAATATAAAACTCTCCACTTGCCCAGAATCTCCATGAAGATCTGCTTCCAGTGTTCGCAGGTCTGGAATCCACGGCGCAAGGCGGAGGATGCAGGGAGGGTAGAGAACTGCTCCTGTAAGAAGGACTCCCATTGCAGGAAATCCGAGTGCGTCTGGAAGGAGGACTTCCCCTTGTAGGTGGTCTGGGAAGGCAACAGAACCCGCTCCAGTGGCTTTCCCTCTTACACTTACGCAGCAAGACTCAGAGTAACAAATCCTGTCAAATCAGGTGAGCTATAGCTTTGTAGGGACAATCTGTGGGACAATTTTCAATACTCAAATCCATAATTCTTCCTAAAAACTAAACTATTCATTCGTTTTGTTATCTGATACGGTGAGTCGATCCCAGGCAACTTAAGGCACAAGGTCACAAAATACTTTGGATTTGATGCCAGGCCATTACAGGACAAGCACTCATGCACTACAGACAATCTGGACATGCCAGTCACCCTGAATGTATGTCTTAGTCCAGTTTCCTCCTGAAATACAATCTGAAAAGGTTCCACACAGTGAGGGTAGGATCTGCAGCCTCCAGACACACAGAACGGGATTTAAACCCTTAACCCTAAAGGCATGATTGTGTATAACCATATTTATAAACAAAGTATTTCTAATTTGAAGTATGAGTTCTTTTAGTTTACTTTCACCTGTATTTGAAAAATACTTCAAAATTGAGAATTGAATCAATTCTAGCTTGACAGCTTGACAAGGGGAATCCATTCACACAGGCTTTGATCTTTGCTTGTGTAGTCTGCTACTGGAATGTTGTTACGCTTTAAGACGTCTCCAAAACAGGCGGAAATGGAGAAAGCCAAAAGGATGACGATAATTTTCACAATGACCTTTTTTTTAACCGAGCGGAAAAAGCAGTGAGAAATCAGTAAGGCTCATCTGCTCACTAAGGTGTATCTTCAGTGTTTTTTTGCAGCGCTTGTCCCACCTCGTATTGACAGAAAATCTCATCCAGGATGTGCCCTGTGCCAACAGATGCCAGGGGGATGCTTTATGTTTAGCAGATCATCTAAGGACACGCTCTGGGGAAGCGAGTACCGATTCGAAGGCCATGGAGAGCCAGCGCACGGTGCCCCCCTGCATGCCCACGGCCCCATGGGAGAGTTGCCCAGGCAACAGGTTGGGTTGAGGCAGACCTTGGCAGTTTGGGTGAAGCAGGGGTAGGAGAGAAGAAAGGCTGTTTCCTGAAAGGCAGACCAATGCCGGCTGTCAGAGTAATAATAACAATATCGATAATTACAGCAAAGAGAATAATAATAATAATAACTACAGCAGCAATATAATTATTATTCTTGTTGTTGTCGTCATCGTCGTTGATGTTGTTAGGGCCGGCAAGAGAGATTTACAGCCCCATGAAAGCATATCATACTAGGCCCCCAACCCAGATCAATCCAATTATGTTTTTTAGGACTCCTGTCACTCAAGGGTCCTTGAAATCGTTCTAACTGAACCCCCC
>JABFEA020000043.1:12515638-12527918 GCA_019775915.2 Cyphomyrus plagiostoma
CCTGACAGCTGGCCTCTGGAAATAAATTAAAACAAATTCAAGTTTCTGTGTCTACAAAAAAAGAACTAAATGCTCCAATCATGGATTCGCAGACTGCCACGGGTTACGGTCGCGTTTGCCGGAATCACTGCAGGGCTACCAGGTTAACCATTAGTGGAGTGGCTGATCTAACATCCTTTGGGGGGGAAGGGGGGGCATTCTCTTGAATCAACCAAACTAAAACATAGGGATACTAAGGCAATTACACCACTCAACACAAAATGCATTGCCAGGAGGGAATAGCACCATAATACATACTGGAAAACCAATAACATCTTCTGACAAAAAGAATGTAAGCAAAATTAAAGGATAATGATTTTAGGGTAAAAATGTTGAGGTTACCATCATGCTGCAATGAGGGGAAAATGGCTTAGATCTTACTTTTTCAGTAAAGCTGTCTCTCATGGTGTTTCTAACATTGTGTTCCCATGGACCGGGTAGGATGGAAAGGGGTGGATTGCTATAATTTACTCTGGGTATTTCTTTTTAATTTAGGTGAAATTTTAGTATTTTAGTATTCCCACCAACGTTAATCTCAATAAGACCGCTGCAGTTTATGCATGGACCTGCCACTGTACTAGAAACATTAAGCTAGAATTAATTCGACCAAATAGAAGAAAATCGCCAATAAAGGAGCAAAAAAAGAGACGAAAAGAAAATGCAATTCTGCTGGACATATAAGGGACACCCATAGGGAGGGAAAATGAACAGGAGTGAGAAATATTTCACGAGGCTGTTCACAACCCTTCATAGTGCAGCCACGGTGAATATTGTTACTGGGCTAGAAACGAGGCCATTTTTAGTATCTGCTGCCCTCTAGACATACGTGAAAGAATATGACTATAAAACAAGACGCGATTACACAAGGCCAAGAATAAACTCTTATTTCCTGGTCTGATATAATTACTGAGTTGAACATAAATGGTGTTGATTATTCTGAGCTCCGTTGGTATTCGTGCCATGATTGCCCCCCTCTGATGGCCCATGGTATTTCCCGCGTCTAACAGTGTCCAATGCACTCAGGGATACAGATTAGCTCCCACTGGCCTTGTTAGCCAAGCGAGCAGCACTGGGTGCAGTTTGCCGGCCCCAACCATAAACAGTCCCCTGAATGACTGGGTCGTCAGCGAGGCCCTGGATAAGGTCCGGATTTTGGGTCCCAGGCTTCTCAGCCGGACCATTGGACCATTCTTTCACCTGATTGGATAATGGTTCTTGTTCTCCGGCATAACAGGAACTCCAAAACTCAATTGCGGCTGATTAGGTTAGGAAGGACGCATTGGGCACCCGCAGTACTGCAGCGCGGTTCAGCCCGGTGAGCCCGCTGGCTGCATGCCGGTACCCCTGCTCCCCCTCATCTTAATGCGCCTGGATCTGACTGCCTATCTGCTTTCCTCAAAATCATTGCATTTCTATTAAAAGTCCTCGCTGCGGCGGACAGCAATTCAGATGTGATTAAGTGCCGGCATCCTATCCCGGGAGTGTCCGCACATACGATGCGGGGGCTTGCGGAGAACAATAGCGCAGCAGATCTCATTTCCTGCGCTGCTCGCCGGGCTCCACTCGTGATCCTTATCCGGGTTTACAGATATTAAAAACCCACGATGATGGACAGTCGCTTCATGTCACGCCTGCTATCCGCTTCTTATCTCTGGCATATGTGGTGTGAGGTGCAGTCCCTGGAGATATACATTCAGGGTCCATGCTGCAGGGGGCGACCATGAGAGGCACATAGTCTCAGATTGGTAAGTATCTGGCTTGAGTATTTCAGGCCTCCTTACAGCACGCGCTGCATTATGGGATTGAGATCCGCATCAGGTCTAACTGGAAGGGCTTTCAAACATGATAAATGGATGAGGACTATGTGCACCCTAGCTGCTTCTAGGGATTTGGTGTAAAACAGAGGTCACATGGTGTTTTTCCTCACAAAGCTTTATTTACTCTCTCCTCTACCCATGACACAATGGAACAGGCATCGTTATACCAACTACAAAAATCGGCAGGCAAAATTTTCAGGCAGTTTAATAAGTTACATATTAAATTAATAATACAAAACATATGGTTACTCTCATATACACACAGACATACAAAAGAAGACGAGTTTGCAGGTGTTCAGGTCATCTTCCCTATCACCGTGATAAAGGCAATGGCTTTGAAAGTGGGTTTGCGTTACACAATGGCTGATTTTCCTAATTAACAAGGATTAAGAGTGACACATTTTCAATCAGGATACAGATCAGCATCTTCTGGGGTTCTGGCTTTGGGGACAGGTGTGGATGATTAAGACTTACTGGTACAACCAACAAGTGGCCCTAAATACATCTAACAGCCTGATGAATTAGTTCATTTTAAAATGATAAAGGAACAACGTCGACATCCAGGACGCTAACGGAGGGACTGCAGCTGAAGCGGACCGAACGGCGTCGCAAATCAACACTATAAATGCGGCTGGAGGTCAACGCGGCACCTATGGGCTCTCCCGTCTCCAGGCGGAACGAATTATGGTACGAGGGATCCGGAACCGGGGCTGCAAGGTGACCCTCGGCTAATCGGCCGCTCCATCAGTGCCCAAGGGACTCGACTCCTCTTCAAAAGGCCAAATCGCCTGGCAGCGTTTTAACGAAGTAGCGCCCGGAGCCAGCAGCATTGCTCTCCAGATCGATAGCTGGCGTTTAACGGGACAGGAAAGAGATGAAACACTTCTAGACGAATCCTTAGCAGACCATACATCCTCACACTTAAAACATCCACTATTACTACATTTACTTGCATAAATATGTTACTTTCACAGACCCCGTATGTCAGCGGTGTCATAACTACGTTTCCCGCTGTAGCCCTAACCCACTTAGTGAGACCCAACGCACGAACGAGAAGTCTAAGCCGTCACGGAATTGAAGAAGGAGCTGACCTAAAATCCGATAACAGGGGCCCAATGCTACAAGGTTATGGTCGCACGCGCAGTCAGGCCCATCCTCCCTAGTAGCTGTGCATATTTACCATGCATATCTGTACTCCCACAATTCATCTGTCGCAGTTTTAATTAACAGCTCAGCTGGGCTGAATCTCAGCATGACAAACGGTACCCCATGGCTATCCCTTTAAACGGCATAGCTGCTACGTGCAGCTGCCTTAAACCCACCGTGCATGAGAGGTCTAACGCGTATACATTCAGCGCAGCGCGCCACAGAGGTCGGGGCGACAAAGCCCGCCGGATGGTGTTTGACTGCTCGATGACCTGGATGGATTTAATGCACGCTATGGGGCCGGCTTTCCATTAAAAAAATATTTCACCTAAAAGTGGTCTGAGAGGAAAATTAGTCATCGTTCTTTTCCCATAAATCAGGCTGTAGCAAAAAGTGCCATATAATTAAATTTAACCTAAACTGAATTATGCTAAAACCCCACAGATGTCCTATGCATTGCAGTGGAAGAACTTAAACATAAGAACAAATGTAAATTAAATGGTACAAGGGCAGAATAATATTCTTAGGAGCTTTTGGTTTTCCCAATTAGCCAGCCGAAAAAGGCCCATTTCCTGGCTGCTGTTTATTCTTGAATTTCAGGCACTGCACTAATTTAATTAGCCCATATTTTGGTCAGGTTGTAGTAACAGGAATGATTTCAGAGTCTGCTTCACTGGTGCTGCTGGGGGGCATCTTTATGTAGATTTTACAATTTTGATACTGCCGATAGATGCTTTCCTTAGTGGAATTAGCAATAAAATGAAACTCGTCTCAACCTCAGTACAGTTAATTAAAACACGAAAATCTGCATTTCCACTCAGGATTTTGTTCTGTGTGGACAGGTGGTGGACGCACGGGTATGGAGGCACGAAGACATGCGAGACGGGGTGAGCTCTGCCGGTGTCATCGCCTGGATGTGACTTCACCAGGGGTCGTGTCGTCCGAGGAAGTGGGGCAGGGCTACCAAAGATGCGTTTCCCTGATCTCTGAGATGATTTGGTTGGCTTTCTGCAGAGCCTGTAGAGGACCGGTAGACAGAGCAGAGGTGAGGAGGCGTACGACTGACCGACACAGGCATGCGGCGCGAGTCGCCATACCCCCAGCATCTGCGCGACCTCCGTTCGCTGCTGCGCCGTGTCCTGCGACTCCACCAGCAGCTCCTGCAGCAGTGGCTGCCTGTACAGCTGTCGCACCAGTTCACTCTGGAGACGCTCCTTCACGAAGTTTACCAGGAAGTGCATCACCGTCTTGGGCACGCTGTCACGAGAGAGGCCGTGTCACACGTGCTTGCTTTCCAGGGGCCCCCGCGGTCAGCGGGCCCCTCCTTACTCACCTATCCTGGATGCTCTTCCTCACGATGAGGAAGTAGCACTTGATGAGGCGCTGGATGACCTCACAGTCCCGCTGCTCTCGGGTGCTGAGTTTGCGGGACGCTGGCACGGCCTGGCAGGATGAAGACGGAGACCGCAGTCAGAACCTTTGCAGTCTGGAATGCGTGAACGCCCCCTGCTGGCTGGGATTGGTCATGATCAGAGCCTCCCAGCCTATGTTGCAGAGGATGGAGCAGGGACATGCAGTCAGCAGGCAGCGGTGCTCTAGGAGTGTCATGGGAGGTCAGCACGGGGGTCTCACTGTGTCCAGAAGGTTGACGGCCTGCCCTTTGCTGGGGCTGCTGAAGGCTGAACCCAGCCCCCTCGCCTTCTCTCCCACTGCTCTCTCCTCCGTCGCTTTGTCGTTCTTCCAGCGCTTCCCACCATCCTGCAGGGTCTCCACCTGGGCAGGTGGAGTGTCAGGAAGAGGAGTGAGCGGGATCGGGGGCTACAGGATCGGGAAGCTTCCCGCCCGTGTGAAGTAACGCCCCCCCAGGAGCCCCCCGGGGAGGGTTCACCTGTTGGCTGTTGACTGAGGCAGAGACCACAGCAGCGTCCGTAAAGTCAGGGTGTTTGGTGTTGATGTAAGCCAGCTCAATCGCTACCAGGTTGTGGACCTGACACAGAACACCACAAACAGGTCAGCCTGGTACCAAACCCCTCACTGCCCCAGAACATCCTCACATTGAGGGTAATGGTCTGCCTTGGCTTCTGTGCGGATTTGGCAGTACTCGGACCGGATCATACCATTCCACATTTCAGGCCCAGGAGCGAGTGTGGTTATACTGGGTCATACCATTTCATTGGTGATAGGGAGGCGCGTCCTCAGCAGGCTGGTCACCACCTCCACAATAGAGTCGTGCAGCTTGGGGAATCGCAGGAGCTCCTAAGAGAGGTGAGGGTGACAGAGGAAGCAGTGAGGCGAGATTCTCAGCATTCAGAAAGGGTGTGTGTCTGTGTGTGTGCTCTGTCTGCCTGTGTGTGTGCGTGTGTGTGTGTGAGTGTGTGTGCGTGTGTCTGTGTGTGTGCTCTGTCTGCCTGTGTGTGTGTGTCTGCCGGTGTGTATGTCTATGTGTGTGTGTGTGTGTGTGTGCTCTGTCTGCCTGTGTGTGTGTGTGTGTGAGTGTGTGTGCGTGTGTCTGTGTGTGTGCTCTGTCTGCCTGTGTGTGTGTGTCTGCCGGTGTGTATGTCTATGTGTGTGTGTGTGTGTGTGTGTGCTCTGTCTGCCTGTGTGTGTGTGTGTGTGTGTGTATGTGTGTGTGTGTGGTATAGGGAATACAGAGGGTCACGCCTAAAGTTCTGGTTTTGCAGGCTGAGAAAGGTTTGCTTGTGTAAAACATGAGCCTGTCTATAGAGGGACATTTTGACACTAGATATTTAAATAAAGGAGCATAATAAAATAGTATAATATGTTAAAGATATATTAATATATTATGATAATGCAGTATTTATAGTGACAAATAAATTCCTTTGTATGAGAAGAGTCACTGAAGTTGCACCCAATGTATCTAATGGTAATATGGACTGTGGGATACGGGTGAGTGTTTGTGCTGTCCCCTGCATCTGTCCCCTGCATCTGTCCCTTCGCATTTGTTCCCTTGCTTCTATCACCTTGCATCTGTCCCCTTTTATCCGTTCCCTCACGGCTGTCTCCACATGTCCCGTTGCGGTTGTCCCTGCATGTTTTCCTTCCATCTGTCCCCTTGCATCTGTCCCCACATGTCCCCTCGCAGCTCCCCCCCCATTCCTCTCACATATGTCCCTTCGCCTCCGGCCCCTGTCCTCCGTCTGTCTCTGTCCCCTGTCCTCCATCTGTCTCTGTCTCCTGTCCTCTGTCTGTCCCTGTCCCCTGTCCTCCGTCTGTCTCTGTCCCCTGTCCTCCGTCTGTCTCTGTCCCCTGTCCTCTGTCTGTCCCTGTCCCCTGTCCTCCATCTGTCTCTGTCCCCTGTCCTCCGTCTGTCTCTGTCCCCTGTCCTCTGTCTGTCCCTGTCCCCTGTCCTCCGTCTGTCTCTGTCCCCTGTCCTCTGTCTGTCTCTGGCCCCTGTCCTCTGTTTGTCTCTGTCCCCTGTCCTCTGTCTGTCCCTGTCCCCTGTCCTCCGTCTGTCTCTGGCCCCTGTCCTCTGTCTGTCTCTGTCCCCTGTCCTTTGTCTGTCTCTGTCCCCTGTCCTCCATCTGTCTCTGTCCCCTGTCTGTCCCTGTCCCCTGTCCTCCGTCTGTCTCTGTCCCCTGTCCTCCGTCTGTCTCTGGCCCCTGTCTGTCCCTGTCCCCTGTCTGTCCCTGTCCCCTGTCTGTCTCTGTCCCCTGTCCCCTGTCTGTCTCTGTCCCCTGTCCTCTGTCTGTCCCTGGCCCCTGTCCTCCATCTGTCTCTGGCCCCTGTCCTCTGTCTGTCTCTGTCCCCTGTCCTCCGTCTGTCTCTGTCCCGTCCTTCGTCTGTCCCTGTCTTCCGTCTGTCTCTGTCCCCTGTCTGTCCCTGTCCCCTGTCTTCCGTCTGTCTCTGGCCCCTGTCTTCTGTCTGTCTCTGGCCCCTGTCTTCTGTCTGTCTCTGGCCCCTGTCCTCTGTCTGTCTCTGTCCCCTGTCCCCATGTCCCCCGCCTACCTGTGTGCTGTGGTTGCTGCAGTGCTGGATGATCCTCTGCATCTCCTCGTGCACCAGCTCCACGCACCGCAGGCTGGGCTCCTCCAGCCGCTTGATCTGCTTCTTCACCAGCAGCTCGAAGGACACCTCGGGCACGAAGAGCGCCGGCCGCGGGCCCTGCAGCCGGGGAGGGGGCGTGGGGGGGCCATCATTACCGCATCGCCACGATGTGCCGGGGGGAGGCTCTGTCAGTCAGCGTCTCGGACCAGAGCTTGTGTGGGGGAGCGTCATGATTGGCAGACTGGACGCCCACCACCGTCGCTGTAGCGTGACTCGGGGAGGCTGGAACACCCCCGCCCACGTCAGCCTGCTCATTTACTCATGCATTATCAGGCGGGGGAACTTGGGCTGCCCACACCTAGGCCCTGAAATAATTCCACAGCGCGGCATGCAGGTGCCTGTAGGTCGTTACCGTAGCGTTGCGGATGGCGGTGAGGATGTCCAGCTCCATCAGGCCAGCTAGGGGGTCGATAGACTGCAGCGTGCGACCAAAGGTCTCATGGAAGATGTAACAGATCCGTGCCCCTCCACAGCTGGCCCCAGGACAGGGAGGACACAACACAGGTCGTAGGGTTACCGTCATGCTATCGCTTATGGGGGGTGATAAGACCGGACCGTTTGGCGAGGAGTAGATAAAACAGGAAGGTTGTTCTAATTACCCGTGACTAGCAAAGGCATCACGTGATCTTAGACTTACAGCTCTGAGGTCTGGATGTGCCGTGCCGTGCCCTCGATGGTGCTGCAGTAGTCGCTGGCGAACTTGGTGATGATCTGCAGCAGCGTGGCACTGTGATCCTCCACTGGCTGCCCGTAGCCGCTCAGCCGGGCCTGGTACTGGGAGGTGAGCGCCGTCACGCGGGTCTTCAGCTCAGGCAGGCAGTCGCGGATGTGGTGCATGAGCAGCCGGCTCAGGGTGCGAGCCAGGTAGCGGGAGCCGCAGCGTGAGGCCAGGGAGGGGTAGTGCCTCTGCAGGAAGGCCTGCTCGTCCCGGGCCGAGTCGGCCAGGCTCTTCTGGGTGTTTATGTCATGCTGGCTCCTACGGGCAGGGGGGTGAGAAACCTGAATCCCTGGGTTAAAGGTCCTTCTCAGGGTACACAGACGTACCATTCCAGGCTTTTGGACTGATTTAGCTGCACACAGACTGGGTCCCATCCTTTCAGGCCTGGGTACGGTTTTGGAATGTTACAAGAAACCAAGGGACACACAGTTGGAGAGAATACAGGCTGTGTTTGCCTGTTCAGTTTCCATTGCTGGAATAGAGCAGAAAGAGTGTTTCGGAGTCAGAAAAGCAGGACAGTGCTTTCCTTGCTCTTCCTCCAGTCTGTACACGGCGTGTTCGAACCAACTCCCTGCACCTGCAGCTAATAATATCCCCTAAACGCTACAGTAATGCTTTCCCCCACACTCGCTGGGGGTGTGAGCCAGGCCCGCGGGTGCCTGCGCTCGCCTTCTTTCAATTAAAATTCATTTCCTCCTACCAGCAGCATTAATTTATTTCATTTTATTATTTTTTTTCTGAGGGAGAAATCGCAGGCAGGGCTCAGCCCAAAGCGCACATCAGAGAGGCGGACTGCACTCCGACAAGGCTCTGCCACGCAGAGTACTTACTTTTCTTGAATAAAGCCCTTGGTGTCATCGTATTTTCACTTAGCATTGAGGGGAGAGTGATTCAAAAGGCTGGAGACCTAAAGAGGCGGGGAGCCTGGTGCGGCTCACTCCCTGCACACCCTCCCCCTGCGGCCAGTGTGACATCCTGGGAGCTCGGGCATCACGGACAGTAAAGGAAGGAGCGACCCAGAGCCCCTGACCGCGGTCTTCAAATCCGAGCCAGTAACAGGGTTCTTGGGGTCTGACAGAAAAGGCTGAGTGATTCCCACATCCATACATTTTTCATATCCACTTATCCAGTACAAGGTTTGAGCCTGGAGCCGTTCCCAGCAGCACAGGGCACACGCTGGATGGGATAAATATCCATCACAGGGGACACAGTGACACTCACGCTATGAGCAATGTAGAGGTGCCATTTGACCCCCAGCGTGTGGGAGGCAACCCACACAATATGCAAGCAAACTGCACACAGCCCAAACGCAGAGGCAGGCCCCAAACAACCAACGCCTGAGGTCTGAGCCAGAACCCTTAAAAACAAACCGATCAATCCGTGACAGTGTTAGTCCACAGGGACACCTGCTACATACAGCTGCGGGTGTTTCAGTATCTGGCCAAAGTGCTTCCTCTCATTTTGAGACCCAGTATACTGTTCTTTACCTTCCCATAAGGAGGCTTCAGGCTGGCAACTGCTCAGTGTCACCAGCTCACTCTGTCTCACGCCATTGTTAATACATCTCACCCCACAGATCAACTGTGAGACCACAGAACCCATAGATCATCTGTGAGAGCATAGAACCCATAGATCAACTGTGATAGCACAGAACCCATAGATCAACTGTGAGAGCACAGAAGTCTGGCAGGTGCCTTAAAATTTTAAAGTAACACTACATATCCTTTGACTATGCCTATACATATTTGTTGCCAGATATAACGGGTATGCAAAAAATGATGTATCTTCATTATATATCTCTGCTGTAAGCCCAGATGCACAGCAAACTAATGGCAGATCTGCAATCGCGCCTACAGATTAATTACAGCTGGACATCGAGACGAAAATACACGAAATTAAAAGAACAGAAATTATTGCTTTAATTAAGAACACGTCTGAATAATAAACAGGAATTCTTTGTGCATACGGCGATGGGGGGTAGGGTGAGATGGGCAGTGTTTCAAGGACAGAGAAATGTAGAAGAACAAAAGTGGCAGCCTGGTAACCACAATGGACAAAATAACTGGACTTTTAATGCGAAATTTGAAAGTACATCAATAAGCCAGGTATTTCTTAATGATGATAATAGCAGACATTATTTTACATTTACTTTTGTACTATACTAAATATTAATATCTAATATAATCATCATCGTACCATATGCTGCCTGGGATAGGCTCCAGGCCTCCTGTGACCCTAACCAGGATAACTGGGTGCAAGATGGATGGATGGATGGATGGATGGATACAATCATTATTATACTTATAAAATCACGTTTCATAATTTACTAGATCATTAAGCAGCTCAGGCAGGGAATCCCACCCGATTACGAACATGGCAAATGTTACAAAAGCTGAAGTCACCGTAGCAAAGCCCCCGGGCCACAGACTGAGCCCAGGGAATATGAATGACAAGCGGTATATTACTATTAAATCTGTGCATTAAAGCGCTTAATTTGGTAGGCAGGTTACTTTGTTTAGAATTATATTTTTAGGAAACTGTATATTTTGTGTTTTTATTTTATCAAAGCATGTTAAGTTTAAGCCGGCACTCCATTGGGAATATACCATCATTTGGAATGTACCATCAACTGGAATGTGCCATCGCTGATGTGGGGCCAGGAGAAGCGGTTAGAGAATGGATCAATGGATGCTGCGGTTTAATGTGGTCGGATTCAAACCTGCTCATACATAACTGAATGAAGTTTTGGGGGGGATTTTATTTGTTTTTTGTTGTCTATTTTATTTGCTGGAAATATGGAAATGTTCTTAG
Source organism: Cyphomyrus plagiostoma (assembly GCA_019775915.2). NCBI lineage: Eukaryota > Metazoa > Chordata > Actinopteri > Osteoglossiformes > Mormyridae > Cyphomyrus > Cyphomyrus plagiostoma. The sequence goes on from JABFEA020000043.1 coordinate 12,526,235, forward strand.
AGACTACAGGCAGTCCCCAGGTTAGGAACGAGATGCGCTCCCTAAGTCTGTCTTTAAATCGAATTTGTAGGTAACGTTATAATGAGCGTCACAAAGTAGCAAGTGTGTTCGTTATCACAAACCATTGTACTTAATTCTAATTTTTGATATTTTTATGGTAGTCCGTTTGTAAGCACGACTTAAGTCAGACATTCTTAACCCGGGCAAACTTTGCACTCGCCAAAATGAGAGTACTCCGTGACATTTAAAAACAGTGACATTTAAAGACTGTATCGCAGGCACACGTGACAAGCAGACCTGTTCACCACTCCAATAATTCCCAGGTGGACGGGAATGACCCGGCCCAGCAGAACCTCCAGAGCATCCGTGCCAGCATCCATCAAGTCCAGCTTGCTCACCACGAGAAGGGTTCTCCTCCCTGGAACAGAGCACAAGGACGTGGTAAGAGGAGCGGCACAAAGATCGTCAACAGGGTAAGACTGCTCAGATAGTCTGCCCCCCCTCCTCACCATCTGGGTCAACCTCTCGGGCGAGTTTGAGGGCATCCGAGGTGGCCAGGTCCGAGTTGGCAGGTGACACTGCCAGGATTATGGAGTTTGGGTTTGAGATGAAAGAAAGGATCATATCCTGGACCTGATTCTCAATGTCTTCTGGCTGGTCTCCTACAGGCACCTGCATTCGAAAAAGGCCGTGTCCCGGCAACAGGATTAATGCTAGCAATTTCATTATTGCTAGCAGTTATCAGCTAGCAGACAGCTGCTGGAGGTTACCTTGGTGATCCCTGGAAGGTCAACCAGCGTGAGATTCAGGACATGCGGAGAGAAGATTTTCAAATGGATGGGCTCGGGGCTGATGCCCTGCAGAGTGAGAGAAATAACCACATACACATGCATTATAATCACACGCTACACACACACACACACACACACACACACACACACAATGAGACACCACATTACGTATGAGATCCAACCTTATTGTCACCAGATCCACGCTCAGTCTCCTCCTCGATCTCCACGCGAATCTCCCCAAAGTCTGTGAAAATCTATACAGGTTGACAAGACCAAACAGGTTTGCCGTGACGACAGTATCTTTGAACACACCTCACAGTTTCCCGCAAAAAAAAAAAAATCTGCTAGGAACTGCATAGTTTTATGAAATTAGGTTGTCTAAATTGGGGGTGGGGGGCTGATATCCAGTAATTTAATGAAATGGCGAATCTTAGCTCAGTACATTTCAGACCTGGAGTCTCCGTGGTTGTAAAGCGCTGCAGAAAACCCAGTGCACTACAGTGCATCACTGAATTGAACATTATTTTGAAACGAGTCACCAGCTTCAGGATGACTGAATAATAATCACATTATAATTGATTGTGTGGGCGGCACTGCTGCCTGACACCTCTGGGGCCGGCGATGTGAATCCCGCCCCGGCTCCGCGTGCGTGTCCGCTCTTGTGTTCCCCCCATATCGCACGAGGTTCTCCAGGCATGCCGATTTCCTCCCACAGTCCAAATACATACAGTGAGGCAAACTGCTATTTTTAAACCCATAGTGTGTGAGCGTGTGTGTGGCAATTCAGGGTGTCCCCCTGCCTTGTGCCTTGTTGAAAAGGATTCAACCCCCCCACCCCCCCCCCCCAAAGCTGCCCCCCACACCAACACTCCAACGTAGATAACCCGTTGGCA
>JABFEA020000043.1:12549476-12561231 GCA_019775915.2 Cyphomyrus plagiostoma
TCAAACTATTAAATTCAGATTCAGTTTTGTAATGCAGATTCAAATATATAAAATTCAAATTCAGTTTCTAGTGGCACCAATATCAGCCCATAGACTACACACTTAGGCTGGAAGAAGCATTTTTAAAATTAATACTGTAACCAAATTATACTTTACAGTACTTGGTCGATAAGTATCATTGTATGGTTCTGTTTAGTCCTTTCTGACTGCAGTGGTCAGCAATCATTTTTTAAAAGACTATGAAATCTGTAATGGTGGCCAAGTAATCTGTGTAAATTGTGCTCCATAGCTAATATTATTGTACAATTCTTACAGTGTCTAAGATAATTGAAAAGGTCTATATTATGGGGCAGAGTGGTGGCTCAGAGGCTAGGGATCTGTGTCTGTAGCCGGAAGCTTGTTGAATTCCAGGAGTGATCTTTCTGTTGGGCCCTTCACTGAGGCCCTTAACCTGGACAAAGCAAATGCAGGTTATGATGTTAATCTACATCCAGCCCTCTAGGCAGGTTCCCCAATTTACAGGGAAAAACTTGGGGGTTGGTGACAGGATTAGCACTCCAGCCAACAGATGTGACAACACACTATAATCAATGCATGCTCCTTACCTGTCCTATATTATGTAAACTGAGTATAGACTACAAGCTTGCGTGGTCAATCCCAGTCATTCGTTGTTTCTCAATGTCATTCATAATGTGATGGCCTGAATGGTATCATCCCTATAAACAGTGTATTGTATCCCTATAAACGGTGCAATAATATTAAACATGGTATGATACAGCCAACTTAAACAGAATGTCTAGTTTAAACACAATAGCTTGAATGAGCACATTCCTAAAGTAGTATACCTGCAGCTACAGCAGCATGGTATTCTCCCCATAAACACACTAATAAAACAGCCATTGAATACAGGTAAACAGCCACTGTATTTATCTAACCAAGCCTGTATCAGTGTTTTGTTAATGTAGGCATAAGAAGTACTGTTAGTTCTCCCTCTTCGGGGCCACTGCTTAGATGAAATGCAGCCGATTATCATTATAATGACAAGAAAAGTATTCTTTTACAATGTCGATAAATTCCTCGAAACACGTTTAACCAAAAAGGTCCACAGGTCCAAGATGGTCCAAACCAAAGCTATTCTCAAAGCCACTGACTCAAACGTGCTGGAGAGCAGCCTGAGCACGGGAATCACAGCCTGGTTTGGTAACTGCTCTGTCCTGGACCATGAAAGCTCTGGCATAACGTTCCACCCTCTGCAAACGCATTCGCAAGGGCTGATCTGCCCTCCCTGCAAGACACTTACCTCAGGAGCAAATACCTGGTCTTTTTTTTTTTTTTTTTTTTACTGTATAACATTTATGATATTTCCATATTATTACTTTTAATATCTTTTTAAGGTCTTCATGCTTTCACTACTTTTGTGGCCAAGATGACCACCTTGCCTTTCCCTGCAGGGTTAGGGCTGACAGTATACCTTTCCTGTGATGAATAAAACCTTTGAAGCCTTGAACATGTACTGTTATCAATTGTTAGACCAAGTCATACATTTTGTATTTCAGCAGAACAGACATTCTCATTTTCCTGTTCCACATTCCACAATGTGACATGTTAAAGTTCATAAACAGGCTTTGAATAACAAGACTCCCCATTAATATGTCATGTAACAATGAACACTGACCTGAGGATATTGGATCCTATACTTAGGAGTAACTATGTCAACATAAAAATCTGATGCGTGATATTTAGTCCCAGTGATTCTGGAATCGTCATTAAAATGTTCCTTGTAAGCTATGTAATGAGGCCAGAACAATGTCAGTTACCCAGCTGTACAAGATGTACCATCATACTTAGACAGAACACATGAGCCCAGGCTGACAAAGACAAGTCATAATTAGTTCATCGGGCTAGTGGCAAAGGCACCTCTCTAGAATGTAAGTAAAACCGGCAACTCCCACAAAGCTAGCCAATCCCCACGGGCGTCACATGCCCAAATACGCAACGCTTCAACCTGTACTCAAGTTTGTGCAGGTGATCAAAACGTGACCTGAGTTCGAGATAATTAACGGTTCTGTTCAAATTATAATGCAGACAATAATTATATTACTTTTATATGTCTAACGTGAAATGTTACTGCGATATGAGCATTTAAAGGTTGTTACACAACATATACGTTACACAGGAGTAGCATGGTACTGGCATCCAGTACCCGAGTACCCCCAGCTTTGTACCCCGGCCCGTGTTTCATGGTCTACTACACTGCCCCCCTGGCGATGTCGTATTTTTCTTTATCCAGTTGTTACAGAAGTGGCTTAAACTGTCATTAACTTCAATTATCCGACAGCAGAACACTATAATAAACGAGCCACACGAGTGTTGCCGAGGCAGCCTCAATGTCGAGCGCATTTCCCAGAGTTAGCTAGTTAGCTGCTGTTAGTGGTGCCCCGCCAAGCCCGCACGATGAGAGCCCGTTTATAATAGAATAAAAAGCCGGGACGCAAGTTGAAACGTGAACCGGAAGCCTGTGTACCCTCTCAAATGAAACTTTATACGGACAAAGTCACACGTGCGCATAGGTTACGCTTGGCACTGAGGGAGCAGAAGGCCGCACTTATCCCCGGACTTTCCTAACGCGTTGTAAAGGAAGCGCGAAGCAGCTAGCCGGGCAGAGCCACAACATGCGGCGCCTTCACCTTACCTGCAGGCTACATTCCTTCCCTTGAAGTGGCTTCACCGTGAGAATCATTTTATCATTCGGACCCATTCACAGAGCGCACGACCCGTTACGGTGAATGTGTTGATTCTGTGATTTATGAGCATCGGACGTCAGGTCCGGTAACGTAACGCCAAACAGCGGCGCCACTGAGCACAAATACGGCTACTGTGGGCTGGGGATGTGCGCCGAGGTTCTTAAAGCACCGCGCACGTCAACTGATATCGAGTGCGACTGACCGCCTGTTTCGTACCGAGGAGCTGGAACTCCAAGGATTTTTTAAAAAACACTCTGGCATTTGGAAAAACCAATGAGCATTTTGGGACACTACATTGAGGAAAAATAATGTCTAAAGGATAATATTGAATTACCTAAATCGCATCGGGGGAAATCATCTGCTAAAATGACAAATAGATAACTACAGACTACCATAAATTGACTTCTGCGGTCACCTCCCGAGACTATTTTAGTGACATTAAACAGGACAGGGTGAATTGCGTGCGGATTGTGACCCTTGATGTAGGCCTATTAAGCCCAGTAAAAAATAATTATTTTATCATCCCCGCGTGCGTGGCGAATGTAGCCCGCATCGATGTATTTTCCCGTGTAAATTCCACTGCCGGCGTTCACAAATTTCACAGGCAGACGATAGAAACAAATTGCCGCGCATTTGTGTTCTTCCACCCCAGCTTACTTCTTCAACCTTCCCTCTCGATCAGTACCGAACATGCACCGCTGAAGTTTAATATCTTTTTTCTAAGAAATATTTTTTTAAAAAAAATCGCCCTCCCTCATCACCTGTTTCTGATTGAAAGGATGATAAACTAATGTTTTTTTTTTTTTACTGGGCCTTAATCTCCGACATGTTAATGTGAAATTCAGCGCTTATTTCTGCAGTGAGTGTTGTAATATCACCTATTTTTTGAGACACTACTGTTTTACGTATTTTGAAACAAACACATTAAACTCTCTAGGTTTTATGAAATAGCTGATCTAGCTAAAGATATTTAACACCGCCTACTTCATGTCCGATCATAAAGGTCATAGCCCACGTACACATTTTAACAATGTCCACCACAAAAACGGGCAATGTTTTACAACGTTTCTTAGTTTTTATCCTATGTATATATGTAATAGCGTAGAGCCAAATACCCCGAGATGTCTTACACAGAAAGAAAGTATGTAATTAAATTATACAGCATTTAATATATATTGTGTTAATCATAAAATATATCAATGCAATGTAATGCATTCTTCACAAAATTACAATTAGGCTACTAACGTAATCCATTTGAGAATGTGATTTTAATTTTAAAAATGGTAATTTTATGATGTGTGATCACAAGTGTGCGTGTAATCCATATTTAAATAACGAGGTGTTCATGGATAATTTATAACGAAGTGATGAATGGGAATACTGGCATATCAGTATTTGCGGTGTCGTATGATGTAATTAATATGCAGCTGGACGTCAGTGTATGTCTAGCGTCTTTCTGTGCAGTGTTCATGTAGAGAAACGTCAACTTCGTGCATTCCCTAGCCGGGACTGTGAATTAACAGCATCTGAGAAAACATAACAGAACAATGCCTCATCGGTAAAGATTACGTGTCTATATATTTAGACATTTGGAGAAAGCGTGCGTGGAAAAACTAGAAGGATGGACACCGACAGGAAAAACATAAATAATATACAAACGTACAAAGAACAGCACATACATTACCTGCGTGATCTGACATCACGGATCTCTATTTCGTTTCTTATGCGGAGATTACTAAAATGAATGCAAGGGGGCGTGTGGTGGTTTCGGGGGTATCTGCCAGTGTGGGCGTGAGAACAGTGCGACGTCGGAATTAGTTTTAGCGGGGATGTGATGGAGGGTCATCGGGACAAAATGCCATTCTGGTCATAATTACCGCTACGTCTCAGTAACGCTCCGCTACTGATGTGTGTGCTCTTGCCTGTTGGATTCAGTCCTAGTTAGCAAGGAGAGTACGGTCGTCCTGCATTACCGTCGGCTGGCTCAAATTCCCGGTAGCACATTAATACTGAAATTATTCGCCCAGATTTTTGGAGTCTGATCTCGTAAACCTCTGCAAGTACATATATAGGTTGTCCAAGAGGCCGGTGTGTCATTTTTGGATCTCCCAAGGTATCGGCGTTCGGAAACAGGTAAAACACCTATCTTCTGTTATTTTGTATTGTTGTTGATTTTTTAAAGTGACTTTTGATGTTTTCTTTTTGCCGGAGAAAATACGTTTTCTCCTCATTTCTATGGCAGTGTAGATTAATATTGCATGTAGAACTTGTAGTGTATGCAGCACTACTGGTAATCAGTTCACATGTTTGCTGGATGTAAACCGTTATCCTAATAGGCTACTGAGAAAACAGACCGCTCTGTTTAACAAACGTCGTTTGTTAAACTTTAATTTAGAATTGCGGTTTTGTGGCAGTTTTTCTGTCTTTCCGTGTATATGTTATGGAATCTATGCAAATGTAAAGTTTGCGCATAAAGGCAACCATCCTATGTGACTGTACCTTTCATGAATACAAATGTTCAGTTCAGATATTTATTTATAACGTTTTCTTCTTTTTTTCCTTGAACGTCCTGAGATGATGTTTAGATTGCATGCATACATTTTATGAGCCCCGCAAACAGCCTTTTTTGCCAGCCGTCCCTCTGACTCCAGGCAATGGGCACCCTGCGGGACCTCCAGTTCGCCCTGCAGCTGAAAATCGAGGAGCTGCGGCAGCGCGACACACTCATCGACGAGCTGGAGCTGGAGCTGGACGCCAAGGACGACCTAATTCGGCGACTGCAGGGAGAGCTCGACCGCTATCGGGCAAGCCTGACCCCCTCCGGGCCCTCCGCTCCCTCCACAGGTAGCTTGTGCCACCCCCACACTCCGGAGCTCTGGAAGCGGTCCAAACCTCTTCTTTTTGGATGCTCTCATCCAATTGTCTGTTCTTTGCACGATTTCAATGGTGTGACATCTAAATTGAGCTCAAAGCAAAAAAAATGAAAATCCAGAAATTTAGTTTGAAATATTTTATGATGTTGTATGTTTAAACTTTGTTTCGCTTTTTAACTCGCTTTTACAGATTTATAAAAACATAATAAAAAGAAATGTAAGGGCGGTTCCATGCTGTATCTATTTCAGGACCACCTGTGGTTGCTGATGAGCCCCAACGCACCAAGAGACAGGCCATATCTGCTGAGCCTACCGCCCTGGATCCCAGCCAGCTGCCACATGTGACCCTGACCAGCTACAGCAAGAGCAAAGTGTGAGGGAGAGCTGTTTGCATACCTGTTTAGGACAGTGCACGTTTTTAACCCTGCACACTTGAGTTTGGTGATCAAGGGCTGCATTATCAGGTGGCAAAGAGTACAGGTGTGCAAATACAGGGGCAAAAAGAAGTGGATTTGCTGGGGTGGGGGAGGGGGGTGTTAACGGAGTCCAGAACCATTGATTTAGATGGAAATAATGGTCAGTAATGATTTTGGACTAAAATAGAATTGGTAAAAATCAGGGTCGTACGATATTCCCCAAGCTGTAAACTGTAAGGTGAAAGCCTATTCCATACTGTTTGTAGTTTGGACATTTTGCTCAGCCTGGTTTGCTGATATTCAAGCTTAATGTTAACCGCTGTCAAAGCCAGATACCGCTGAAGGTCAGGGGCTCCTTCACCGTTTGCCGTTTCTCGGGTGGAAAAGCTGTACTGGTAAACAACAACTGCTGCAGACAGAGCACTTAAGTCGAGTCAAATCTTTGAGGCGATACTAAGCATTTTAAAAACTGTAGTCTTCACTGGAATAACATAAACTCTGTGCATTGTCACTGATAATTAACAGTGATTATTAGAAGCTTTTTCTTTAACAGCATGCAGCCTCGGGGTGTTAAAATTCATCAGTGTCGCCGGAGTCATAGGGGAGAAGTCGGTCTGGTTCTGTCGTTCTTTGAGAGACGTTCCTTTTCTGGAGCTGTGAACGCTTGAATGGATGAATAGCTCCTAGTTGGACAAATCAAAGGTGATATTAAGTCATTATAACCTTCTACCACTGAAGACGTCTGAATAGCGACCATTGTGTGGCTGTAGCACAGAATGCGAACGGATCATCTTCCAATCATCCTGCTTTCCTCCACAGCTCCCAAGAGCTCATCCAGGCCGCTTTACTGGAGAATGACTTCATGAAACATCTGGAGGTGGACCAGATACTGGCCATAGTGGACTGCATGCACCCCACCACCATCACCCAAGGCTGCTGCGTCATCAAGGAAGGAGATGACGGCTCTCTTGTCTACGTGCTGGAGGGTGAGAGAGACGCTGAATGCATACAGAAATCATTGTGTGATATTGGATGATTCTGAGTAAATACTTTTTGTCCTGATTCCAAAAAGAGGCTGGAATTCTGCATTGGGTCGGTATTTTGCCAGCGGCTGGTGACTGTAATGGACCGTAATGGAGAGAATTGTAATGGTCCAAGACCCTTAATATGTTTTGCTAACTGCCCTGGCAGCGGCCACCTGGATCCCCCCCCCCCATGCATTTATCGTGCTGGCAACACGTGATGTCAGCAAATGAAGTGTCAGTGAGGGTTTAGCGATGACGAGACCCGTCACCCGCGCCATTACACAGCAAAGGGATGGCACTGAATGGCATGGCGGCTCCAATACACGGCCACCACATGTCACGTGAATGTGTTATTATGCCAGGCCCCCCCCCGCCAAACCCCCGGTCCCTCCTGGAAACCGACCTAATGACTTCTCAACACCTCCGGATCTGACAGGCGCTGCGAACATCTGCTCATGGTACTTAAGCGCTGCCGTTTCACTCACCGGTCCATTCCGGCTGTCAGAACTGGGCCGTCCCCATGCTTTAGCGGTTCTGGAGATCTCTCCGCTGACCCTGAAGGAAGTCGGGGGCAGCTGGAGGGGCAGCCTGCTGTCATCTGCTGCCGACACCTTGCTTTAGTCTGCGGCTTTTTTTCTGTTGATTGATGTCGGCATCATGCTGACATCTGCAGACACGGCACTGCGCTGTCACGGATACGGCACATGGCACACAGATACGGCACATGGCACACGGATACAGCACACTGCACATGGGACACGGCACACGCATGCACTGTCGTGTCCTGTGTATGGTGCACGAACACGCTGCAATTGTGTCATTTTTCAGGAAAGATATACGCGCACAAATGCATACAAAACCAGTGTGGCCTTTATACCTGGATTGAAATGCAGCCTGAATTGTTGCTGGACTGTCTGAATCCCCTCCCCCCCCACTCTTTTGGGTGGTGTTACCAACTCTTTCTAACCCCTACTCAATCATAACCTTAACCATAAACCAAACAAAATTCATTTTAGAATTTTTTTCTTTTTGATTGCATTCACAGATTTTTATAAAATTGAATTTTCCCCTGTGACCAAAAAAATGTTCCCCACGTTTTTATCACGTTATGAGGAAGTCTGGTCCCCACGATGTAGTAATTACAAAACGCACACACACGGTGCTTTGCAATAGGGGCCCCCTTCCCACCACTGTCACACACCAGGCCTGCGACGCGTAAGTTGCTCTAACGCCTCTGCTGCTTGTTTTCACACAGAGGGGAAGGTGGAGGTGACTAAGGGGGGGCAGAAGCTGTGCACCATGGACCCGGGCCGGGTGTTCGGAGAGCTGGCCATCCTGTACAACTGCACCCGCACGGCCACTGTCACAGGTACTGGGGGCTCAGCGGGGCTGCCTGCTTGCAGAGAGCCCGGTTCACACTTCCCCCTTGACCCATGGCCAGATGCCTGAATGCCTCACATGCTATACAGCCATGTGATCAGAAGAAGTAGTACCTCAGAGTAAGAGGCGAAACCCCTGCCTGTAGCAGACAGGAGGACATTTAGTGAGCTGTGGCTTCCCTGAATGGAAGGCCGATCGGCAGTCCCTTTAAACTCCACACATGTAAGAATCGCTTTGCCGGATGACTTGGCACTTATGAGATTGATCGCAAAACCTGACCTATTGATGTACATCCAGATGCACAAATGTGGTCCATGCTCTGCAAAGTTCCTCTGAACAACAGATCAGACTAAGTCTGTTTTTTTTCTCATGTGAGGGTTTTATTCTAGCTCTGGAGCAGGAAATCAAGGGGGGGTAGTATGATCGAGGCAGTGTTCTTCAGGCACAGACCAAACAAGTAGCTGCATCTGCTTTATGCTATTTTTTGTACCTCACCCCAGATGCTGGAAAGATGAAAGCACTCAGATTAACTTGACTAAGGTCCTTAAATCCCTCTCTTTGGGGTATATTTCAAAAAATGCCCCCCTCCCCACCCAAACTCACTTATACTATGACTCTGTATCACTCTATGCCTCCGTCTTGTCTGCTTTCTGGCTCCTCTTTATCTACTCCTGGGATCTTGTTCTGTTACCCGTCACACAGTCAAGGCCTGATGGTCAGGTGGAGGTGGCCCCACCGTTTACAGCAGGCTGGGCAGCATCATGGTCACCACAGCTCTGGGCAAACCGGGTCACGGGGAACCGAAGCCCGGCGAGGCAAGGAAGGGGTCCAGGGGTGAATTCTGGACGAAAGGAACAACAGAGGCCCAGACGGATGAGGAAATCCGCATCACGCCCTCATAACCGCTCTTACTCCTTTTAGAGACGTGTCAGCCTTGCCTAATTGGACTCATTTGGGGGGGGGGGTCCAAGGTGAGATGCTGAGATGACATGGCTACCTCTAACTAGCAGAATTAGCGCTCCTCAGACCAGCTGGCTACACTATTGTCTGACTGCCGACTGTCAGATTTGACGGATTCCAAAATAAGTGAATTATTCATGTTTTCTGCCAGTAAGCCGAAGGCAGATAACGCACAATGGCCGTTCCTTTAGGCCCAAGGTCCCGGCGCTCTCTCAGGCCGATTTATTTGTTATTCCTTTTACATAAGACTTGTGCTATTCTCTTCTCAAGGAAGAAGGAGCGGACTGCTTCGTGGCGGCGAGGACAGGGGTAACTGGCGCAGGGAGCCTGACTGGCTGTGTGCAGGCTGCCTTTGGAGTCGGGACACGGGGGTGACGCGTAACGCAGGAAGTGAAGCTGCCGGTTAGGGGTGCGGCTGGTCCAGGGAGTCGCCCTCATTCGCAAACATCGTGTGCTGCTCCGCTTTGCCTTAGAACTGATGAACTTTAAATCAAAGTCACTATCAGCCGCTTCCCGCACTTCAAAGAGCCCTTATTGTGCGGTGGGAATTCTGAAAGATAAATGGGGGGGGCAACTCACCTTGGGCGGCCCTCTCCCCCATCAGGAGGGATATATTTTTCATGCAGTTCATTAGATATCATTAAATCTACTTTTGCCTTGGGGTAATTAGCAAATTTTAATCATCAATCCATCCATCCATCTTCTAACTCCTTATCCCAGCCAGGTTTAATGGCAGGGGGCGGAGCCTATTACAGGCAGCAGAGAGACATGGCTGCACCCTGGATGCGATGCAGATAGTAATCAGCTTGCCGGACCCGATGTGGCATATTAGACCCCCCCCTCCCCTGCTGCCCTTTCACAGAGGGTCCTCGGGCATGGGGCACGTTTCTCACAGTGTGATGACAGCCGCTTATCCTCCACCCGCCGACAGAAGCGAGTCCATGTCCTCGCTATTGACCTGGTTTTCTGCCAGAGAAATGGGTCAAGCTGTACAGGACACTCGGCAGGCAGGCCCGGCCACCAGGCGGTACCGCCTACGTCCAACCATCTGAGATCCGGGTCTGACAGCCCTGGGTCAGCCACCAGAATGCATGGGCCCATCAGAACCAGGGCAAGGGGGTGCGACAGAACCGGCTTCATGGCACCAACTATCCCCTAAGGCAGCCCGGACTGCCCAGGGACCTGAAGAGAATTCTTAATCTGGTTTTCTGTCTCCCTCTCCCAAATGCTCGCCCCCCCCATCTGTTCTTGGCTGTACTCCTGTCTTCAGCGGTGACCTGAATTTTCCTTCGCTGTAGTTTTTTTCTTTCGTTTTTGAAGCCCTCTGAGAATAACTTAATAAGACTCTCTTAATTCCTTCTTATAATTTCCTTCACATTACAAGCTATGTGGTAAAACGGAGGGAGACCAGGAGGTCGGGATACCATGCACCCCGCGGAGTGTGCTGCAGACCGTTCTACCGCCCTGGTGTTGGGATGTGGCATTTGGGTTAGCCTGTTAGCCAGTTAGCTTGTCACTGATGCTTTCGCTAATGCTAAAGCTAAAAAAAAAAAACAACTGACATCTGGCCCATAGCGCGTATGCACTGTAAGTTGTGCGGCTCCATATATCCCCCCAGGAGCGGGTGGACAGGTGTGAAAAGGCGTGCGTCGTCATTACATAACCTGCAAAGCCTCAGATCGCTCACCGTCTCCTAATTGACCTCATTTCCTCAAATTCTCTCATGGGCGTCTGTCGGCAGCGAGAGCGCATGCGGGACACGGGGAATCTGGGGTCTGGGTCTAGCCGGAGCCTTAGTGATTAAACCTTAAAGCCTTTGTCAGTGTCCGAATGCGCGTCTCGCTAGCGCCTCCCGTCATTCTCCTTCTTGTCTGACGCCGCGCCTGTTTGCTCAGCTGCCAGCGGCTTTCTTCCCGCATGTGAGCGCAGCTCTCGGCCTGTGCGGAATCTGCGAGCCGTGTTTTAGATTCCTGCCGAAGCGTAGCCGAGTTTGCCGGGGAATACGCGCCGGCCAGAGCACCTGGGGGCAAACCGCCGCAAATACTGCGTCAGGCGTGTGTCGGCATGTTCAGAGCCGTTTAAAAAAGCTGTTTTTAACACCCTTTTCCATTTTGAAAAAAGCTGTAATAATGCCATGCTGGGGATGGCGGGGCGGGGTGTTGGGGCAGCACTGTGGTTTTTTCGCCTCCCGCTTCCAAGATGAGAAATTGAGTCGATTAATCAGGTCAGTCATTAATTCAAAGCATATGATCCAAATATATACTCACATTCTGCACACATATCAGGGTAGGGGGGGTGTGTGTTTTTATGGGTTCCTTATGGCGTGGGGGGGGGGTGTTCTTGGAAATTTGGGACAG
>JABFEA020000043.1:12561331-12568831 GCA_019775915.2 Cyphomyrus plagiostoma
CCCCCCCCCCCCCCCCCCCCCCCCCCCCCCCCCCCCCCCCCCCCCCCCCAAAACTGCAGGATATAGGAAATACAGCTTTGAATCTCTATTCTGCATTTAATGAAGTAAAACAGTGACAGAGAGACACTGGATGGGACTTAGACACCCTCAAATGTCACTTAGAATTTCATCCCTGCTAATGTGTCCCCTACTGGTGAGAATAAGTGTATTTCCTGAGAGGAATCCATTTGGCGGCAGCGGTTGGGGGGGGGGGGGGGTGTGCACCCTAAAATTCAGCTGGGAGGCTGCCCTGGCTTTCAGGGAGGGGGTCTGTACCACGTTACCAGCCGACACGGCATGAACAGGATCAATGCTGAGGTCTCTGGGAAGTGACAGGCTTCCTGTCTGCTAAGGGGGAGATAAAACACAGCGACTCGGGGCCCATGAACACGCATCCATGGACGGGGGCCTCTCTCGCTGCTGCCAGCTGAGGCCCCCACTCACATTTCTGTCTTTTATGTCTGTATTTATACGAGCTGCTCAGACTTCAGTAGTGTCAGAAAGCAGAAGCGCAGGTATTTTTAATTTAAAATCAGACTACAGTCCATTCTCTTCTCCCTACCTCTCCCTCTCTCTCTCTCCCTCCCTCTCCCTCCCTCCCTCCATCCCCAGCCTTGACTGATATCAAGTTGTGGGCCATTAACCGGCAGTGTTTCCAGACCATCATGATGCGGACGGGCCTGATCCGCCACTCACAGTACATGGAGTTCCTGCGCAGGTGACTGTGCCTGTGCCCCATGTTACTGCCACAGTGTCCTGCCCATGCCCCCCCATGTTACTGCCACAGTGTCCTGCCCATGCCCCCCCCATGTTACTGCCACAGTGTCCTGCCCATGCCCCCCCATGTTACTGCCACAGTGTCCTGCCCATGCCCCCCCTATGTTACTGCCACAGTGTCCTGCCCATGCCCCCCCCCAACTGCACATGTGTTTCTCTTTCATATGTGTGTTTTTTACATTTTGCCAACGGCTGAGTTTTGCCGCCCTCCTCCCCAGCGTGCCGTCATTCCAGCCCCTGTCCGAGGACGTGCTTAGCAAGGCGGCCGACGCCCTGGAGGAGGTATGACGCCCTTGTGGGGTGCGCAGAAACATGCAGGGTGCCGCAGGCCGACTGAAGAACACTGCGTAGATGGCGACACCCTAGTAGCCCGTGTTCCTGGCCATACTTACAGGAGTAAATTCAAAGCTGGCATTTCCTCACACCTTTCTTTTCCCCCTCTTCTCATCTAATCTCTCTCCTCCTTGCCTCATTTTCTGCCCCGTCCTTCTCTCACGGTCTTTCCTGGGACCCGCCCATTTCCTCGCCCCTTCCCCACCACCTGACAGACCCGCTACGCCGATGGGGATTACCTCATCCGGCAGGGGGCCACCGGGGACACCTTCTTCATCATCAGTGAGGGCCAGGTGAGAAAGCCTCTGCAGGCAATTGAGCTGGCAGCCGTGACGGGGTCACATGGTCTGATTGACGTACTGTCAAGTCATCCACGTCCTGGAGGGCTCTTTTTGGGTTTGTTATGCTTTGCCGTAATGTAACCGAAATTCCCAGATTATATACCTTCATAAACGAAAGAGTCACCCTCCTGACATTTGCCCCAGGGCGGTAGGTAGGTAACACTGTTACTGTGAGGTGAATCAACGCTCGGCTGATTCACTCCCAGAAGAGCCTTTGCCACAGCACCGTGGGAGAAGCTCAGCTCAATACAAAAGGGCAATAAAGTCACCGTCAAAAGAAGAAACCAATGACGCTGAATAATATGAGTAATGGATATTAGATGGACGCCCTGATGTTCCGTCACACAGCTTTCCAATGACAGGAAATGCTCCATAATCAAGTTGAATGAGAGCCTCTTCCGGACCTGGAGGCAGAAGACAGATAAAATGGTGACAGATTGAATGGATTTTCCCTGCATCCCTACAAGAGACCTGTGTGTAGGGAATGAATCTTAAGACACAATTAATGTCCCAGGCTGACTGTCAGCCCTCCCCTTTAATAGGATGTTATAATATGAACAGGACCCCCCCACATCAGACATTTAGCCACTTAATAGAACTACTGGTTTGCCCCCGCCCCCCTGTTGGCAAAATCTACCAAGAGGAACCTATTGGCAGGGTGGCCGCACCCCAACATTTATTTCTAGCTACAGGCTGGCCCCACCTGTAGCCCCCAGTGTAGTACAGCCATTCCCATCCTGCCATCCCATCCTACCATTGGCTCTTTAGCCCACCACATCCCCCAATCACAGGCTTAATTTCATTTTATCCGGCATCATAATATAAACAGGCTGATGCACTGATATTACAATCCTGAAACGGATGGGGATCCTCACTCCAGCGGAAAGAGGACTAGTGAGAAGTGTATTTTACACATTCGTATTGATTTCAGAAGTTGCATTGTGGTGCTGTATTAACATGTTTGGCACATCAGTAATGAAAGAATGTAGAGTGTCAACACGCATGCAAATTAATTAGCTTACCTGCCTGTGCTCATGCTACTGCCATTATTCTGCATAAGAACTGCGTTAACTTAAAGAATGTATCAGGGTTAGGGTGAGGGTATGCACTTTGTGTTGATGTAATACAGTTGAGAGTTAGATTTGGCCCACAATGATCTGCACCCATCCATCTATCCTGATTACCCAGTGCTGGGTGGCAGTGAGTTTGCAGCCTATGCCAGGAAACACAGGGCACAGGAAAGGGGGCAGCCTGGACACAGTCACACAGTCATTCTTCAGGGTGCATTTAGAGTCACCAGGTCACCTAACTGCATGTCTTTGGACTGCAGGAGAATAATAAAGCAACCTAAAGAGAACCCAGATATAAGACACTTCCTCTGTCACTGTGTTTGTGTAAACAATAATAAGAGTAAGGAAACTGGCCAGAAAGACCATTGTGGTTGCTATTTGGGAGGGGGGGGGGCAATGGATAAGTGCATAAAATGGTAGGTGATCTGTGGTACTGTTCCACTTTCCAGCCATTTGAATCCTGTAAATTATGGGATGTTAAAAGAAAGAACAGTCGTTTTACAGATCCATGGATTATTGAAATGTAATTTCAGCATTTATCTCAAGACCCCTCCCTTCTAATGGCGACGTGATGTACTCCCATTAAGCTTGTCTGTTTTTCAGTCAAGCCATGTGCCACAGTCCAGGATGAATTGTATCAGTGTTGTTGGGGGGGGGGGCGTCTTACTCGTTTGTAGCACTTCATTTGGAGGTATATTATAGGTCTGTAGGGAATGCTTCTGACATTATGGCCAAACTTTCACTATCACTGAAAACATGGTTAATTCTCCTATGCCACTATGGAGCCCCCAGCCCTCAAAGTTAGTGGACGATCATATCATGATGTCACATGGAGTGGGGCAAAGATTCATCTGGGCATGATGGGCAAGAGCATCCTAGAAAACTTGTGAAGCACAGCTGGGTACATTAATGCCTTTATGAACAACAATTTATTGAGAATGTCTTCTGTGACCTTGAGCATTTTCTCTCACCCAGGTTAAGGTCACGAAGGACAAATCGGCCAATGAGGAAACAGTCCTGCTGTCTACACTTTCCAGGGGGGATTGGTTTGGAGAACAGGCTCTTAAAGGGTAAGAACAGATGTCCTTAAGGATGGAAGCTTAGAGGGTAAGAGCGGACATGGACAAAGAAAGGGGTTACGGGGTAAAAGCAAATGAAGACAGGGGCTTAGAGGTTAAGAGCGGAGGAAGACAGGGGCTTAGAGGGTAAGAGTGGACATGGAAAAAGACAGGGGCTTTGAGGTTAGATTGGACAAACACACTGGCTTAGAGGGTATTAACGCACTAAGACAGGAGTTTAGAGGGTAAGAGCGGACGCAGATGAAGACAATGGTATAGAGGGTAAGAGTGGATAGGGATGAAGACGGAGACTTAGAGGGTAAGAGCGGACACGGATGGAGACGGGGGCTTAGAGGGTAAGAGCAGATGCAGACAAGGACAGGAACTCAGTGAGTAAAGGCAGATGCACTCAATGATGGGGTTTTGCTTGTGAGGACCAAGATGTCAAAGACGCCCACAGCCGTGAGTCGGTTTCTGTGAAAGTGGCACTGGGAGCCACGGGCGTTATGTTCTAGGCTGTTCCCGCCTGCTGGCTATGAGTACGGGCACTGTGCCCCACAGAGCTAGTAGAGCATTTATGCAAATACACAGGCCGCTTGCACCATGTAAAGTCGGAGTGAAAGTCTGGACATGTTCCCTGGGGGTGGCTTCCGGACGTTTCTCAGGTTCAGGTTCTCCGTGTCTGCGTACCTGTATGAGGGCCAGTCTTTCTGACTGGATGCATCACGGCTGTCTGAACCGCTCAATTAATGCCCCAAAGGCTGAATGAGACGTATGACCTCTTCTCCCCTCTGGCCTCTTCCCAGGGAGGACGTGAGGATGGCAAATGTCATCGCAGTGGGAGATGTGACATGTCTGGTCATAGACAGAGAGTAAGTCATTCTCCTGGAGCACGGCGGCACACAGGCCATGAATCTAAGATGAACGGCACTGACTTGGTTACCAAAAACCCGCCATGCCCTACAGGACCTTCAAACAGTTGATAGGTGGCCTGGAGGATGTCAGCAGGAAGGTTTACGAGACCGATGAGGCCAAAGTCAAGTGAGCATGTACCATATTTACCTGTCTAAAGTGCCCATTCTTCTGTCCGAGGTGCCGCACTGTATCTGTCTCACATGCTGCATAACTTATGTTTCATCTCAGCATGATGTTCACTTTCTGTTACGGCTGTTTCTCTACACCCTCCTCTGCTTACCGCTTCCTGCCGGGATCAGGCTGGAAGCGGAAGCTGTCTTCTTCTCCAGCCTGTCCCTCAGTGATTTCCGGGTCATCTGCACCCTGGGCATAGGCGGGTTCAGTCGCGTGGAGCTGGTGAGTGTCCTTTCTTCTTCCGGTGGTTGAACGTGCTGGGCAGACTCACCAGTGCTGTGGTGGCCCGTCCCTACTAGGTGCAGCTGAAGAACGACCCCGAGCGCACTTTTGCGATGAAGGTCCTGAAAAAACGCCACATCCTGGACACCAGCCAGCAGGGACACATCCTGTCTGAGAGGCGGATCATGATGGAGGCACACAGCCCCTTCACCGTCAGGTTTGGGCCTCCCCCTCAGCTTTCTTAGCCGTCGTTTCCAGACATGGCGGCCTGCAGGATGATCTCTCCTTCTGCCTTGATTCTAGGCTCTACCGCACCTTCAGGGACGCTAAGTACCTTTACATGCTCTTAGAGGCCTGCCTAGGGGGAGAGCTCTGGACCCTGCTCAGAGACAGGTACTGTGCCTTCTCTCCCAGCATGCACTGGGGCCGCTGTGTTTGTCCAATGCCACTTTCACTGATCATACCCCCCTCCTCCAGGGGCTCCTTCGATGAAGGCACCACACGCTTCTACACCGCCTGCATGGCTGAGGCTCTGTACTTCCTGCACTGCCGGGGAATCATCTACCGCGACCTGAAGCCAGAGAACATCATTCTGGACCAGCGCGGATACGCCAAGCTGGTGCCCACTCTAAGCCGTCTGGGTTGCTGCTAGCGCTCTGCATGGGGGGATCCTGGTTTGGGTCAATTGGTAGGGTGTGTGCAGGGAAAAGGGTAGAGTGACTGATGAGGAACTGAACAGCAGGGGGCGTACGCTGCAGCCTAGGGGACAGCATGGATATCAATCATTAAAGCAGGGATGGGCAATCTAATCCAGAAAGGTCATATTGGGTATGCCGGGTTTTCGCTGCAACTCCCTAATTAGATTACTAATTAGAGAACTGGCTGAGTGAAGAGTTCTCACACCTGGGATTGAACAGCTGAATAGCTATCCCAAAATCCTGCATATGTACTGGCCCTTTGTGGATAAGATTGCTCGCCCTGCACAAAGGGGAGTAAAGGCAAGGCAAAAGCAGAAAGAATATGACTATGAAAAAAGCACAATGCATATGCATATATTATATGCTGTTGTTGTATTGTTGTTGTTGTTGTTAATAATAATAGTAGTAATGATTTACCCAACCCAATTTGTAGGACTAATGTGCTCAGAGTACATAATAATCTGTCCCAGTGAATCCAGCAAATCTAATAGCATCGCTCTTCAAAGAAAAACTATGGCTACAGGAGGCTCTGTGATGAATGTGAGGAGTTTCATCAAGCTGGCCTTTGTGATGAGACAAAAGGTTAGAAAAAATACACCAGAGGAGTTTTTTTTTTTTAAAAAAAAAAAAGGTCTGATCCTTTTAACAACAGATTGTGAGGAGCACCTGAACAGAAGCGCACAGAGTGCGAACACGCCAACGTAACCCAAGCAAGCTCCCTGGGGTCAGCCTGGGTACAGATATCAGCCAATCGAAACGCCCCATGGGGTCAGGTTGGGTACAGATATCAGCCAATCGAAACGCCCCACGGCCACGCTTCCTGTCAGCTGGAGCTTCCTCGAATCTGGCCCCTGTCGCAATGCAGTGAACCGCTGCTAAGCATCTTCAGTCAGATTTTTAAACTGATGAAATGTCACGGAAAGCCAAAATTCAGTATTTATGCCTTGTACCCTTTGCTGCTTGGGAAGATGGTGGCACAGGAGGTAGTGCTATCGTTCGGCAATTGGAAGGTTGCAGGTTAAAGCTCTGGCTCCTTCTGTCCCCATCAAAGTGTCCTTGAGCAAGGCACTGAACCTCAGATTGTTCCCGGGGAGCAGGTTGCCGCCTTGCATGGCAGTCTCCGCCACCGGTGTGTGAATGTGAGTGTGGACGGGAGAATGTGAGGTATGAATTATAAAGCGCTTTGAGTGCTTGTAGGAATAGAAAAGCGCTATATAAATGCAGTCCATTTACCATATATCAGCTCTGGGTTCTCCTTGGCCATGCAATATGGGTGGGTCTTTTTAAAAATGTATATAATTAATGCATTATCTGTGACCTTTGTTGAGGTGTGAAGGCTCTTCTGCACTGCCTTGTCTGACCAGCGCTCCACTGGGTTCTATTGTGGCTCATATACACTTTCATCTCTGGGTTCGACTGTTTGGTCGTTAGTGCTGTCATCACACATTGTGACAAGCTTTTGATGTCTTTCCCGAGCGATGTTTTTTTATATATAAAACTACAGACTGAAGTTACCCAACCTGATGCTTTATGGCTACATTGGTTCTTCTTTCTACAGCTTAATTCTCTGTTCAGTCCATTTCATTGGCTGTTCGATCTCCTCTGTGGAAATTAAGTTTTCCTCTGTCTCTACCTGTTACTGTGTAATGAAGATTAATTTATTACTTAGAATATATCTGTATTGTATATTATAGTGGTATAATTCACTTACTCTGAGTTTCACTGAACTATTATCAGATAGTAACAGATAGCATATTGGTGCTTTAAAGATACAGACTAGATTCTGAGTTCTAGGCAATCACAGGAATCATTTGGAAGGTCAAACCAGAATGTCTCTGACTTTACAAGGCTTATCATCATATACAGTGGTACC
>JABFEA020000043.1:12585110-12601022 GCA_019775915.2 Cyphomyrus plagiostoma
TATGGGTTACCCGCTCACTTTTGTCAGCCATTTGCAGACAAAGGTTTACTTGTTCTGGGGCGTTATGGCTGGACGGGGAACTGAAATTCATGGTTGCTGTGTGTGTGTGTGTTAGGAAGAAGTTCTGGTCAAGGGCTGAGGCAGCGTGACACTTCAGACAGGGAGCCATATTGTGACTGACCAAGGACGATGGAGTTAGCGCTCTGCAGGTGATGTCAGGCGAGTGACCACAGTAAGAACAGTAGCTGATTCTGTCAACAGTTGCTACAATATTGTGATCAGCTAAACATGTTGTGTGACTTCAGCTTGGCTGTGCTTGGACAGTAGGCCTCCATTTTCGGTCTGGAAAGTGGATTCAAGCTTCTCAGCGGAGTGCTGTAAACCCTGAAATGGGGCTTATGAGCTTCAGAGCTGGTCAAGCTATCTCTGTCTCTGTCTCTCTCTTTCTCTCTCTCTCAGCCAGTTTCTGGGTCAAAGGATGGCATTCCTAACTCCACACCCCACCCCCAGAACTCCTCCATAATTACAAACACCCCCAAACCTAATCACATGGGTGACTTTGTGTGACTTCCGGTTCCCAAATAGTTTAGCTTAAACTCAGTATAACACCCCCCCCCCCCCCTCAAAATACCCCAAACCCAGGGCTATAGGATCCAGGGGAGAAGGAGAATGTGTGCCCAACCTAGATTTAATTTGGCTTAATCCCCCCCCCCCCCCACAAAAAAAAAACAATACACAGACCATTGCATGTAAATGATTAAGTTGTGTCCCTCCATAATATCAAATGCACTCCCTACACTTGCTTAGCTCCTCATATCTACCTCCACCTCACTGGAGCAGGTGTCTCTAGGTACTGAAGTGTGGACACCAGGACAAGGACATCCAAGGTCACCCTACAGCAGGACAAAGGGGAGGAGTTGCCGCTTTTTTTATCCCCATTGCCTGTGATCTTTTGTAACATTCGTCTATGTGAGTTGGGTGGAGTGGAGTTCATGTCCCTCCCCTAATGTCTCACCGAAGTGCCAAAGTGCTTTCAGGTGTCTGTTTACGGTCTGTTGTTCCCTCCACTGAGGGAGGCTGCCGCTTCATGCCCCCCCCCCCGAGCTGCCATTTAGGAACCACAATTGAAGCTACTCTGTTTCTGCACTCGGCCGTTTCGGAAGGTCAATAGCCATCCTCAGGTTTGGTGATGGCCCGCGTCGTCCCACGTCGTTCCTCGGCTGCAGCATTACCACGTCCGTCAGAAAAACTGCGAGAGCCTGAAACCATAAAGACACAGGGCCGCGGGCAACCAGGTGCTCTTCAGTGCCAGATTCCAGAGATCAAGTTTCATCCTGCCTGTCTGCCCCGGGGAAGACTGCTCTGTGTACAGAAGGAAAACGACATATAGGAAATAGAGTATTCCCCGACACCCCCCTGAATGTTAGTAGTAATTTACTGCACGGTTAATAATCCCTGTAGGTCCTTCCTGTGCCATGCCTCTGCCTAAGGTTTGTCTGTAGTTCTAAGTCTCTCGTTTGATTAATTTGCTTTGCTCTCCTTCCTCGCCTTGCCTCCCTTTGCTTGTGAGTACGTGCCAGGTCAGTACAATAGGACCTGTCCTGCCCCGACAATGGCCATTATGGATAGGTGGGAGGGAGGAAAAAAAAACACACAGATCTTTGCATTTAAATGACTTTCATCCTTTCGTCGGCAAATCTTTTTACATGTTGGGTGCTTTTTTTCCCCCCCAGCAAGTTTACGTGACTCACTCACGTTACCCACGTTCGGCACACAGGTCCGGTAACAGGTATTCGCAGAAATCTCGACTTTCACGGTTTCCGCCTCGCACCAACAGCGAGCTGGCCCGTGCAAGTTTCCGGTCAATGTCGAGTTCTGCTGCCACAATTAGGGTACCGGTGCCGTGAAGAGAAGCTGGTGAGGAAGTGGCCAGGATCTGCAGGGTTGCTTTCACTCTCATGGGGCCGCCGGTGGGGGTGAGTGAGGAGGAGCTGGGGATGGATGGTGTGGTTCTTTGGGTGCTGGAGGAGGGGGTGTGTGTGGAGTGACTGAAGGGATGGTGATGTCACTCTTTATTCCCCAGGGTGAGGAAGTGGGTGAGAGGTTAAGGGGGGGGTGGTGTTTTGTTTGGTGGGGAGGCTCGTCTCCGCAGAGTGAGCAGCGGGCTTGGGGGGGCGGGGGGATTTGAATGGAGGAGACTGAGAGGCAGTGAGGAGAGAACTTTTGATGGAAGTGGAACTTTGGAGACAAAGACGGGGGGGCATGGCCTTCAAAGGCGCTGCTGCCTCTGTGGCCTCCCCCTCCTGCCGGCCGCTCTGGTTGCAGAGAGACAGACATGTAGGCCGTCCCTCCCCCTCACCCCATCTCGCCACTAAAATCGGTCCAAATCTCTTCACTCATCGCTCACTCCCGTTCCTTCCTGCCAGGCTCTGTTGCTGTCCTCCGTCCCCTTGCTGCAGTCTCTTTCATCCTTTCATTGCAGCTCCTGGTGCCATTTATCCCTTTCTCTGTCTGTTCCCGTCACACACATTCTCTCACACAGCCGACGGCTCCAGCTATCGCTAGCCTGAGCTGCTACTGGACTATGGCCGAGGGTAACCTTAGCGCCTGTTCCAGCCTGACCAATTAGAGGCTTCTCTCATGATCACAGTGCTTCTGCCCTCACACACACACACACACACACACACACACACACACACACACACACACACACACACACACACAAGATGAGTCTTTCGGTCATCCCTGTTCTGCCCCATTTTCCAAAGTCATGCTTTAGAGTTTTGAAAACCCTGTGGGAGTATTGATACTGGCAGTACTTCTTGGGTAGGTATTGGTACTGGCAGTGCTTTTCTCTGGGGGTATTGGTACTGGTTGTAAATGTCTTGGGAGTATTGGTACTGGCCATACTTTTATATTAATACTGGCAGTGAGTTCTGTAGAAGTATTTTATTTTGAGTTTAGAAGTAGTTTACTAGAAGTAGTTTATTTTGATATTAGTATTCTGTTGGAGTATGTTTCTGGTTTCAGACACCTATTCCGTGAAACTATTTCTCAATGCTGGCAATATTTCTGTGTTTTTCTGGTTCTCTCATAGTACTTTAATTATAGTCACGGTATTTTTCAAAGTGTCTCCTGTGTTTTTCTGTTGGAATATTTATACCAGTCATGTTTTTTATGGGAGTATTTCTCTGTATCTTTCTTGCAGGAGGCTCATTCTTACAGTGCTTTCCACATTTACTAAGCTGACCTGCCGGATCTCTCTCTCTCGCACCCAAAATAAACACCGACCTAGCGCTTGACCAAACGGCCTCTAGCCCTGCAGCTGTGCTAGGCTCTCTCACTGAGTGTGGCCTTCTGACCACAGTCGCAAAACCATATTTGAACAATGTTCCTTCATCTAGTGTTTAGTTTTACTGAGTTTGATCCACATATGCCCCCCCCGGGTGTCACTACTAAATAATTCCTTCTGTGAAAAAGACTGTGGGGGTGGGGTGGGGGGGCAGTAAAAGCAGCGTCAGCCATTTTCCTGAATTTGGCAGTTTTGATTTCTGTCATGTATGAGCATCAGCGGGATCGATACAGCGCAGGATGCGTGCAGCTCTGTGTCTCCTGCTGCCCTTTGTGAGGCGGGCACTGTGCTCAGGCGGTGCTGGTTGGGCACGCCTCTTTGGCAGCTCTGCCCACGCTGGCCTGCACACAGCAGCCACACTTTGGAAGGTTCACAGAAGAGCTTAAGCAGCCATGTTGCATGTTGTATAAGAGAAGGGTTGACATCCTTTTCTGTGATAGACACTATCTCCTTTGCCTTGTCTGTCAGCCTTGGGCATCTGCAGGCCTCTGAGTCCAGGTGCTCATGGTGTGTGTGTCCTTACCTGTAGTGATGGCCAAATGAAGCCTCAAGAACCATTTGCTGTATTTTTTGACCGCACTAGATGGTGCTCTTGATTTACTTTGGGACTTGCTTTGAGCCCTTTTTTTGAACAGGAGAGCACCATCTAGTGGGGTCAGATAATACAGCACACGGTTCATGACGTTTCATTTGGCCATCACTACTTGCTAGAGTTGTGCAATTAATCAAATTTGAATAATGATAACAATTATGGCTTCTCATGATTATGAAGAAATTATAATATAGAAAAACAATATTTGTTTGTATCTTGTATTGAAATGATGCCGTACTTTATCTTGTGCAATAAATCCAGATTAGCGCACTAATTTTACAACTAACAACATGTTGTTAGTGAATTCCCTGCAACATAGCAATTAAAATGCGTTCATGGTCAAAATGGCAGGACTGGTATCTTTGGTCAACAAAAGAGGTAAACGCACATCAGTTATTTGGAATCATTTTGGTTTCAACGAATCAGACCAAGAACAACAACATAATTTGCAGAATATGTTTCAATGCTGTGTCTGCATCACAAGGCAACATGACCAATTTATTTAACCACTTAAAGTTTAATCATAAAGTGGGCTATGACTAAACCGTACGTGAACAAAAAACTCAACTTGTGCTGCAATGCAGTTACTCGTTAAGGACACCCTCTATAATGCAACCACATATACATCAAGTTCTCAAAAACACCAAGATATCTCTCTAATGAGATATAATATAAAGATGATATTTAGCAAAAGAGTGGGTCTTCAGCACAGCTGGAAATATCATCTCCTTCATTACTGAAGCCAGATCATGTAAGCAAACTAGTTTTTCTTGCTAAACATCTTTAAGTTGCACTTTTTATATCAGTGGACTAAGCAGTGGACTCTACTATCTATAGCTGGAAAAAATGTTTTTGAACCTCAGAGAGCATTTAATCTCAGTATAATTTATAAATATATAAATATTTGTACAAGTTGTGCTATCTTATTAAAATTGTATTTTGTTTCAATTCAGTGTAAGTGTATAAGTTACATTATTGAGATTCAAGAAATACAATGTTTCTGCAGTCAAGACTAATTGTGGGAAATAATTGTCCTCTATATTGGTCAAAATAATCATGATTATGATTTTTGCCATAATGGAGCAGCTGTGCTACTTGCCTGCATTGGCCCTGCACAGTCAGTAAGCGAGTCTCTCCCCCATCAGCCATGCAGGTGCAGGAGTGGTTACGCTCCCTGCGCTCCGGCTCAGGGGTGCGGATGCTGGACGCCGAGGACCTGCGGAGCCTCATTCCATCTCTGCCCTCGCTCTCTTCCTTGTCCCTCTCGCCCTCCTCGCTGCTCGGCCTGGGGGCGCTGGCTTCCCTCACTGCCTATTGGCTGGTCACCCGGCCACGCCCCATCCCGCCGCCATGTGACCTACACATGCAGTCCATACCTGTACAGGTAAGAGGACTGAGCTTGGGAGTGGCTCTGTAAAAATGTGTTTTGGCAGGCCCGGTGCGTGTTAAGGCATGCTCATAGCGATAAAAAAACCTAAAACAATTCCAACCAGAAATAATTTTAGTATAATCAGTTATAAAATTCTGACTAGCGGCCATCTTGAATCGTGCACTTCCGGAATATTTACATAAAATAACGCACTCACCGTGTGAAGTATGGTGATATTGGTGTTCATACCTCAGTAAGAGTCAATAATCAGTATCCATCATAGTTCTTTATTCAACAAACCAATCTAAACTGACTATACACAGTAAAATCTATCGCTGCTTGCTCTGCGTCCGTAACATCATCCACTTTCATCCACTTGCTTGGCGTACAAGGCTCACTGCATGCACAGTGTACAGCTGTCTTCTTGACAGTGTAAGCCCTCCCTCAAGCCATCCAGTTTTAGCTGATAGGCAGGACTTTCTAGGCAATAATGAGAAACCATAATGGTACACGATCCCATTTTCATGGATATCTTGGCCACCCAATACCCTGTACATCCCAGAAAATGTAATGAATGAAAAGGCAATGAAAATACGCGTCCTATGGCATGTCACATTACCTGCGTCACATGCACTGTCTATGCTGGGAAGCACTGGAGCCAAATTGGGCTTGTTAACTTCGGTCTTGGTTCCTCGAGGGGACTCAGCGGGGGGTGTGGCCCAGAAAAAAATTGATACAGTTTGATATGAAGTCAAAAATGGAATGCATAAGAAAGAACTTGCATTTAAACAAAGGTAAGGCATTTATTTATACTTTGATTTGGCGTTTTCCATACTGGTCAGCTAGCACCACAATGGGAAGAAAACGTGGGTGCATTTGAACACTGTGACCAATTTCCACCAAACTTTCATCGAGCCTTCCTATGACCCTTGTCAATAGCAGTTTTTATTTGGGAGAATTTCCATCTATGAGCAAAGCAGTTATTGTTATGGAGAATTCAAAAATCAGTTTTTGCAGAACAGGAATTGTCCTGCTCAAGGATTGTTTGCCAGCATGCAAAACACTTTTAGTAATTGGTTTGTGTTTGTTTAACATCTCATGACTGTATTGATTAAAACAAGCCCTAGTTTGTGATTGTGGGACAAGTGGTTCCGGAGTTACACGTATTTCAAACGGCGAACGTGCTGGTGAGACCCACCATTAGGGGGCGAGTTTGATGATGGGTTAAGAGACACTGAACAGCTGGTTGGGAGCCAATGTGCCTTTAAAAAACATCTTCATTCAGTAAGTGCCTCTGGATAGGGGGACCCCACATGCCGGCGCTCTGCTCTCCTCAAGGACGATACGCTGCTGGATTTCTACTATGAGGACACAAAGACTGCCTACGACATGTTCCAGAGGGGACTGAGAGTGTCCGGTGAGTGGCTCCCTGCTGTTCTGAAGTGGCATTTATTGAGCAGTTAAATGCAGGCTTCTGCTGGTGTGTCTAAGACCCAAGCAGTGAGTAGTAAAGTATAATGCTCCCCTGAGGTATGCTAGGGTAGGACGTGTGTCTTGTTTGCCCAGACAGGTTACTTAAAATCTCTTCAAGCAAGATAGAATAACCGTATTCAGCAGCAGGCTGGGTCGCTCTTCTGTTTCCCATTGTCCAGGTGTGTTTGCTCGCTTTGGATCCAGCCCCACAATCTTACTGTGTCGTGTCGCCCTCATTGACAGGCGCTGGGCCTTGCCTGGGCTTCAGGAAGCCAGGGGAGCCATACCAGTGGATCTCCTACACTGAGGTGAGTGGTGGTCAAAATCTCTGTGGTGCCCCCTGCTGGTAGCATCCTTCCCCTTCCTGTTCCTCTGGCTTGGCGAAAGCAGCTAGCACAGCCCCCTTGACCCATTTATGTAGCCGCACGATGTGTCGGGTTCAATACCAACCCAGACACCTTTCTGCACCAGACTGGTCACATGTTTACCCACTTAACAGAGTCTGCTTCAGGGATCTGGCCTGACTCCGCCTTCCTCCTGTCGCTGTTGGTAACGCCCCTGTGCTCCTCCCTAGGTTTCTGAACGGGCTCGGATCCTTGGGTCCGGCTTGCTGGCTAAAGGCTGCCAGCCCAATCCCCAGCAATTCATTGGGATTTTTGCACAGAACAGGCCAGAGGTACATGCCACTCGTTTTGCCGTTCTCTCCCCCCCCACCTTCCCTCCCTCCCTTTCTGTGATTTTTTTCTTTCTGGAGTTCACCTGCCACATATAAACGATTATTCCCTTGACATTTTTGGGCTGTAGAACTGAGACATAATAGGATTTGCAGCTCAGCCAGGTGGCTCAATCCAGTGCGTGTGTTTTGTGTGACTCTGTCTCCCCCTGCTGGTTCCAGTGGGTCATCACAGAGCTGGCCTGCTACACCTTCTCCATGGCTGTGGTGCCCCTCTACGACACTTTAGGCCTGGAAGCCATGGTTCACATCCTCAACCTGGGTGAGCAGAAAAGGCTCGGCTCAATGCCGATGAGCGTAAACGAGAGAGTGCCGTGTGTTTCCCTGACCTGGGAGATGAGCCTCCCGCCTCTCTTCTCACAGCTGAGATCTCACTGGTGCTCTGTGACCGGGAAGAGAAGGCAGAGTCCCTGCTAGACAATATGGAGAAGGGGTTGATGCCCATGCTTTCGTGCCTGGTGCTCTTCAATCCCTTCAGCTCCCAGCTTGTGGAGAGGGGAAAGCAGTGCGGTGTGGAGATTCTGGAGCTGAAAGAGGTCATGGTGAGGAGGACAGGAGGCGGCGTCTCAGCCCGTGCTCGTCTGTCCGTGTGCCTGCGGGGCTCTTAGCGTGATGGTGATGTTCGCTTTCTGAAATCCAAGGCCTCAGTTTGCTGTGTGTGTCTCCTTCTAGGACCTGGGCCGGCAGAATCTCAGAGACCCTGTGGTGAGTGTCTGGTCCGGGCCAGTCCGCTCAAGGCATTGCACCAATCCCTGCGTTCCTGCAGTCCTCACACTCTTCCTCACCTCTGTCTCCCCGCAGCCCCCCAGACCCGAAGATCTGGCAGTCATCTGCTTCACCAGTGGCACCACGGGTCTGCAAAGCCTCCCTGCTGTACCTCAGACAGCGCGTGTCCGGGGACTACATTTTAACCTTGACTCCGTCCTGCCAGTGCCCCCCGCCCCCGGTCACGCCTGTGTTTTCGCCCTCCTAGGGAAGCCAAAGGGAGCCATGATCACCCACGGGAACATCACCTCAAACGCCTCCTCCGTCATCAAGATCCTGGAGGTCAGCTTGCTGTTTGCCCTCCCCACCCGCCTCACACACACAACTGTATGGCTTTCAGTTGCAAATCTGAGTATTATGAATGCTGAAATCTGTAGATAAGAATGATTAAATTTTTTTCTTCACCAGGGGTCATTTGTGATTCAGCAAGAGGATGTGTCCATATCCTACTTGCCCCTCGCCCACATGTTTGAGCGCATGATCCAGGTACCACCCCCCCCTTCCTTAGGCACCAGACCTCCCCCCCATCATTCTTCCTACTTCCTGTACTCTTTCTCTTCCAGGTCTCCATGTTCTGCCATGGAGCCAGGGTAGGTTTCTACCAGGGGGACATCTCTCTCTTGATGGACGACATCAAGACCCTGAAGCCTACGTTCTTCCCTGTCGTCCCACGGCTGCTGAACCGCATCTACGACAAGGTCCATTGTCCAGCCAGCAGGGGGCGCTAGGGAGTTATTCCAAAAAAGTATATGTCATGATAACAATAATTGGTATTTTATTGATCCCCGTGGGGAAATTGTCTTTTTCACCTCCCTCAACTTGCTCTTTGTGGAGTAAGCTGTCCGTGAAGGGCAGCCACCTGTAGTGGTACCCAGGAAGCTGGGGGTTAAGGGCCTTGCTCAAGGACCCACAGAAGTGCTGAGGCTGGGTTTGAACCGGCAACCTCATGATTACAGGCACACAGGCTTAGCCCACTGAGTCATACGCTGCCCCCAGCACTTCCATCTGTCCCCAGCAGTTTTTTGATAAGTGTTTAATCTGTAAGCACAATTTAACTTAAATTAACTCTTGTAAACGTATCACTTGGCTCTGGTGCTGCCCGTCTGCAGATTTTGGGCTCAGTCACCTCCCCCCTGAGGCGGGCTGTGCTCCAGTATGCCGTCCGCAGGAAGCAGGCAGAGCTCAGCAGTGGGGTGGTGCGTAACAACAGCCTCTGGGACCGACTGCTATTCAACAAGATCCAGGTGGGGGCGCCACTAGGCCACACAGGGGGCAGGGTTAAGCTCCAGATGGGCCTTTTGAATGCACGTGTCTGTCAGAACTGTGGGGGGTCAGGGGGTCCTGCCCATCTGCCTCTGTCGGGTCAGAATCCGCTTCTCAGATCAGCAGCTCATTATTAAGTAACCAGCGTCAAAGCCCCCCTGCCTTCAGGATGGGATTGTTTCTTTCTTTCTCTTAAAAAGGGACTATGATCACAATTTTAGGCTGTTTCTGAATAATTTTTTATTGAATCTCAGATTTAGCTCTTCAAAACTCATTTCCGTATCCAAAGCTTAAGGAAGTACTTACTTTATGCTAGATAAACATTGTCTTTTGTATCTGACTGTATTCTGTTTCGGTCTTGGGAAAAAAAACCTGAATAATCATTAAAAAAATGTCAACGCAAGCGTAATACTTGATGACATATAACAGTGTTTCCTAATACAGTCCTTGGTAACCCAGTCGATCCATGTTTTCGCTCCATCCAACTGTCTGTGGGTCCCTGAGGACCAGATTGGGAAACACGACCATTTAATAATCAGTTAATAAGCTGATTTACACAGTGAGACACTCTCTAAGCTGGAGATGCCACACTGAAAGCGTCGGCTTTTCCCTTTAAACAGCGGACAAGGCGCGGTAGACTGAGAGTGTGTCTTTTTGTGTTTGTGCAGGCCAGCCTGGGGGGGAATCTCCGATTCATCCTGACTGCCTCCGCCCCCATCTCTCCCACTGTGCTGTCCTTCCTGAGAGCCACACTTGGCTGTCTGGTGAGACAAACACTTACCTCCTGGTTATACCTCCTCTGTGCGTACATACACCCTATTGCTGTCATCTGGCTGCACTGTCTGCTCTGTCTGCGCAGATCTTCGAGGGTTATGGGCAGACGGAGTGCACAGCTGGCTGCACTTTCTCCATGCCTGGTGACTGGACTGCTGGTGAGCCTTGTGGTTGAGCTCTGTTGCCCCCTTGTGGAACGTTTGCATAACGCACAGTGGCGCCTGACTGTAGCGACCTTGTTAAAATTCAGACAAACCTAGTGCTGCTTTTCACTGTCAGTATTGTTCAGGTCTGGAATATGCTGTTTTTTTCTGGCTGCCTCGTTATTAATGCCTTTTCTTAGTGTTGGTGACCTGAATGTCGTTCATTGTCCATCCTTGTGTGCCACCCCTCCTACCCAGGCCATGTTGGCGCTCCCCTTCCCTGTGCTATGGTGAAGCTGGCCGACATACCTGACATGAACTATTACGCCAAGAACAGGGAGGGAGAGGTGAGAGATGGAGCCAGCGAGAAAGGCCTTCACTAAGCAATAGGCCACGTTCAAACTGTACCTGCTGTTTTCTCTCCTTTGGCCTGTCTGGCCTGGCCGCAGATCTGTATCCGGGGTCACAGCGTGTTCAAGGGGTACCTCCGTGACGAGGCGATGACGGCCGAGACGCTGGACTCCGAGGGCTGGCTGCACACGGGCGACGTGGGACAGTGGCTGCCCGTGAGCTCCGCACGGCGTCGCTGGTCGGCGGACCTGCCGTGTTTGGGCATCTCTGCTCGCTACGGCAGTTTGATCTGACCGGTTGAAAAGGAGCAAAACGGCTCCCCTGAACTTTAGCACTCTGCCTTCCCCAGAACGGGACCCTGCGCATCATCGACAGGAAGAAGCACATCTTCAAGCTGTCCCAGGGGGAGTACATCGCCCCAGAGAAGATCGAGAACGTCTACACGCGCTGTGTCCCCGTTCTTCAGGTCTTCATCCATGGAGACAGCCTGCAGGTACTTCGACTGATGACTAAACCCACCTGCTAAGCCTGGCGTGAATCACAGATGTGCATTTTCTGACTGGTGTCACAGGACCTCTGAGCACTAGTGGAAAAATTCCTTTCTTTGGTCAGACGATTGTCCTGTTTAGTTTCTGTAGGGTTATATATTTGTATGAAAACTGAAATTTGATATTTTTTGTCTGGGCCCAGTCTTACCTGATCGGTATAGTCGTGCCGGACCCTGAAGTGTTCACAGAGTGGGCCCGAGACAGGGGCATTGTGGGAGCCCATGAAGAGCTCTGCCAGAATCCAGTAAGTGACTTAGCCTAATCAATAAAAAAAAAAAACACCATTAACAAAGAAATGTGCAGGCGCCCCAGTGCATGTCGTTATGGGAGCTCCGATGACTGGGCTGCCGTTTCCCCCTTGATGCCATTTTTGTTTGTTCAGTGGTTTGTTTGATGTTTTATTTGTACTGGTTTATTCTTTTTCTGGCCAAACTGATCCTTCCAGGTTCAGAATTATTTTAATCACCAAAGGACAAATAATGAATCACTTTGACAGCATAATACAAAGGTTTTTTCCAGGGTGATTTTTCTCTTTATAACGATATATTTTAGCTAGCTAACAGACTGTGAACGGTTACCTTTATAAAAAGTCGTAGATTCAGGCTACATCTTTTTAAATGTCATTTCCATAAGCACATTTTGCTTGTTTGTCGTCCAATACTTGTCAGCCATTATCTGGGTGTACGTCACCACCTGGGTACATAAGCCGGCTGTGGTGTTCTCAGACGAGGGCTTTAGCAATGCTCTCTCCTGGCTTCCAGGACGTGAAGAAAGCCGTTCTAGAGGACATGACGGCAGTGGGCAAGGAAGCCGGTCTCAAGTCTTTCGAGCAGGTGTGTGTCCCAGGACCAGTCTGCTGCACTTGTGGTTGTGGTATTTTTATAATTGCGAGTGTCTCCCTCAACCATAAGCTGTTAACTGAGCCGAGTACACCCCCCTCACTCTTCGCCCCCCCCTCACCCACCAGTCTTTTGTCCTGCCCTGTAAAATTCTACAACCTCCACCTTCTCATCCCAGGTGAAGGACCTGCATCTTCACCCGGAGGTCTTCAGCGTGAGCAATGGTCTGCTCACCCCCACCCTAAAGAGTCGCCGTGCCGACATCCGCAGGTTCTTCCAGGAGCAAATCTCACAAATGTACAGCAAGTCGCCCATTTAGCGAGGGCCCCCCCCCCAAGGGCCGCGCACACCCCCGCCGCACATTCCCGTATCCCTGTACTCTGAAGGGAAAGTCCGCCCCCCAGTAGTGTTCCACCGGAGGACCGCACGTACGTCGCCTTGCAGCTCACACTTAGATTCGCCATTTTGCTGCGGTGGAGGCGCGTAGAGTCCCTGTAGCTGATCTTCAGGACACATGGATGGACACAGAAAGCATCTGCCTTTGCCGCCGGGAGCAGCACGGGGACCTCAAGGTGAGACTCTGTGGTGTTGTGGGTGTGGTTGAAGATGGCGGGATCCCCGTGACGCCAACCCATTTGGGGCTGCGGAGGCAAAACTCGACAGATAGGTACGGGTGGACCACAAGCAGAACGGATGCGCTTTACCAAGCGGTAGACCTCTCCTGTTAGCAGTTACAGCTATTGTCACATACCCCCCCCCCCCCGATTTTGGACCTACATAGGAAATTAATTTTATTATTTTGAGAGAAAAATCTACCATTGTGAGATTAAATGATTGTAGGCACTTGTCTTTTTGTTAATGTGTCTCGTGACCTTCTCATCATCAAGATGTGTGTTTCATAGCCAGATCCACAGCGCCCGCATGTGCGACTCTGGCTTTCCCTCATCTCAGCCCAACTCCACAACAAAACCGCCTCACGCTCAGATGTAACGCGCAGCACATCTGTAAATGGGAGGGTACATTATAAAGACTGAAAATACGGAGCATGACAAACTGTAAACGTGAAACTAATTCCTGTACTGGTAGGGAGTCCTGTTTGGTGGTTTGAGCTAATGGAATAAAATGGGATTATCAATTCCTGGGTGTTAAGCACGCATAGCAGCAGCACAGTGTTTCGATAACTGCAGACAGCTGAATGTCTCGCTGTGGGAGGGCCTCTCTCTCACCTGTAGCTGAGAAATGAAGGTTTACTCTGAGTTCCCATCCTCCAAAGCAAGGCTAAATTTAAAACCTTGCCCCAACATGCCTGCCGTATTTTGAGGCACTACTCCAAGCCTGCAGACTGAGGATCCATGCCCTGCTTCTCTTGGACGTGTGAGAGACTCTGTGGGTACTGGATGTCGTATTACAACTGACTGTCAATAGCCAGTGCTGAATGCTATGACAGAGTGCGGCCAGCAGGGGGGACCAAACAATCATACGTCCCAGAGGACCAGCTCCATAACACGCTCATAATTACCATTTAAACTGCAGCGGAATATAAACCAGTCATGATTATAAAACTGTATGCTACATATAGCAGCAAGTATGGGAAAGAGGTGTTAAGTATTAGATGAAAATAATGTTGAATTAGCGCCCCTGCGTTTTGGATTACTGTGTGTAAATGTGCCGTTTCCTTGGTGAAATTGGCCCGGGTTACCGAGAGGGGCTCAGCTGGGGAGAAAATAATGAGTGAGGGAAGGTAATCTGGGGAGGCCGGGGCAGCAGAAGCTCAGGGGGCGAAAGAATCCTGGGGGAGGCTCAGGGGTGGATAGAGACCCTGGGTGGGGAGGCGGACAAGAGGAGGCGACAGGGACTGGAGGAGCAGGGGACAGATGGTGAACTGTGAATCAGCAAGTCAGCGCGCGCGCACGCACGCCACGGAGATGGGACCATCCACAGGGTGGCTACTGAAAGACAGAAAATTCAGACTGGGCTGGGAAGTAGTTATAGTAGGACGGTCTCATTTGAGATTCTTCAAGAACGCAAACTTCCAAGAAGAAAAACATTTCTTGCTATTTATTCACACATCGCATCAATTAGAAAAAGAACTACAGGCTGATTTCCTGGAACAGTGTCATACTTTATAAATAAACAGAAGGACAGCGTCGTGAAACAGATTCATGTAGAACTGGTAAATCATAGGCTTCAATATATAAAGTACTTCTGTAGGCAAACAGATGTAGCGCGATTTGCGTAAAGATGTAGGCATGTCACATTGCTGTTAGCCGGGGCCATGGCTTAACGGTAAAAACCTATGCAGCAGAAACGCCACAAGGCAAGGCTTTGCTTTTCAATTAACATTTTAGGAAATGCAGCAAACCTTCAGCCAAAGTTAATGTCGTGAGCCCCAGTGCTGGTTTAAATAGGCGGCCATACTGGTGAATATGGCTGCAGTGTTTGTTACAAATGACAAAAGCTGAAGCTTGAGATGCGAGCGCTAAAGGCACAGTTTTTACTAAGTTACAATGACCCATATTACCCTAATTTAAAAATTAAAAATTAACATCAACTTACATTAATTCATTAACATAAATTTTTAAAAAGAACAAAACCCTGCACTTGTATTAACATATGGAACGTTAATTACAATCATGGCTACATGATTTAAGTTGGTTAGGCACACACAAGACTAAACTTACCAAAACACAATCTCTGGCCCCTATCACAAATTGGACAGACCACTGACATAATCAGAGGGCAGGCTAATTTATATTAGGAAAAAAAGTGAACGGAAGAAAATGGTACCGTTTAGACAATTGACAAACAAAACATGTGCCACTAGAGGGCGATGGAGGTACAGCTTTGCAAGGGAAGCTGAGGTTCTTTTTGTGTACCAGTACTGCCACCCTTCATGAACGAGAACGAACGCAGACCACAGCCAGGATGCTTACCCGGCTTCTCACTCCCGAGCGGCCGTCTTACAGACTTTGTGTACTTTTCCGCTCTAACAATTTGTCTGTCTTATGCTAGTGCTCCCCAACACATGCAATTATTAGGGCACCTGAATATCAGGCGTGGGAGAACCAAGACCCCGCAGTGGGAAGTCGGGGATCCTCGTCCCACACAAACGGAGTCTCTGGGGATCTTTTAAGAGGACATTTGGGGGGAAAAGGCCAGACTGCAAGCAGCCCGTAAATATTGGTATTTAAGTGTCTCGCATGGCACTTAAGGCTTTCAGATCACACCGTGAATCACCTGGCTGTAAAAATAATATTCATGAAGAAGATTTTAACAGCTTTGAAATGCTGGTCATTAAACAAAGTAATTAATCAAAAGGTCATGCTAGCTTTTGCCTGGTTTTCCATCTTCAAAAACCTACTAATATGCCAGGAGATGCTGTTGCTCATGAAATAATGCATGACCCCTAAAAACAAGACAGTCCTTGGGAGTGACAGCTCGATGCCGAAGGCTTTTAAATGTAACTAGAGTTTAAAAACATGAGACTTGTTTAAGTGATTTAAGGGCATTCTAAATGGGAGGCACAGTTTGGAAAGAGGCAGAGAGAGAGAGACCGTCCTCAGTCGTCAGCGACAATAGACAGGGCCCTGAGCTCGTTAAGCCGGGTCTCATTCTCCCGCTCGCGTTCCGGATCCGTCAGCCGCGCCTGGTCGATCTGCTCAGTCAGCTCGCTGAAAATCTTGTGCATCTCAGTGAAATAGACCACCTGG
>JABFEA020000043.1:12620095-12651431 GCA_019775915.2 Cyphomyrus plagiostoma
CCCCCCCCCCCCCCCCCCCCCCCCCCCCCCCCCCCCCCCCCCCCCCCCCCCCCCCCCCCCCCCCCCCCCCGCGTCTCAAGGGTCTGAGCAGCACAGATCAGCAAGATCACCGGGATCCAGTTTGAGTACAAACCGCGTACGAGCAGAGACGGTGTTCAAAGCCGTCCCATATGAAAGGGTCTGACTTGAGCGAGGGGAGGCGAAGGCTCACACCTCCTCAGGCTCTCCTCGTTTTCCCAGCCATTGTCAGCGGCGCGCAGCCTCACAGGAGAGACAGCTCCCCCCGCAAAGCCAGCGCACACTCAAACACTCACGTGGGCGGCTGCTGACATGAGTGCCGAGGGGAGGGATCCAGCTCACATACAAAACTTACTTTTGCAGTTTGTCGTACTCCCGCTCAAAGTCTCTCTCCACCTGTGGACAGAGGGAACGTACACAGAGGTCAAAGCGCTTATCGGGGTGGGGGGGAGCATGCGCGTCTGGCTGCTCCGGCGTGTAAATGGCAGCGACGCGTCTCTCATTCTCTCTCACTGGAGAATGGAGGCCTTTGCCAGGGCAGTGGGAGTGAAGGGGCTGTTGTCAAGCCCCACCTGCCGAATGAGTCAGCACAGCCAACACGCACGCACACACACACTAATAACATACGCAAAGTGACACACACACACACACACACACACAAACAAAGTAAGCTGCACAGATACTATCATCATGTGCAGAGTAACCCTGCACAGATACTAATAATGCGTGGACAGTAAACCACATAGATACTAACAGTATGTGCAGGGTAACCTGCATAGATACTAATAATTTGTAGACAGTAAGCCACATAGATACTAACAGTATGTGCAGAGTAACCTGCATAGATACTAATAATTTGTAGACAGTAAGCCACATAGATACTAATAGTATGTGCAGAGTAACCTGCACAGATACCAATAATGTGTGGACAGTAACCTGCACAGATACTAATAGCATGTGCAGAGTAACCTGCATAGATACTAACATCATATGCAGAGTAACCTGCATAGATGCTAATGATTTGTGGACAGTAAACCATATAGATACTAATATCATGTGCAGAGTAACCTGCATAGATACCAATAATGTGTGGACAGTAACCTGCATAGATATTAATAGCATGTGCAGAGTAACCTGCATAGATACTAATAATCTGTGGACAGTAAACCACATAGATACAAATAGTATGTGCATAGTAACAACAAGTCGAACAAACAAGTTTGACCCAGAACTTCAGAAGTCGAACCGTGAACGTCGACCTAATATAAACTGTACGCGCCAGGAAATGAGTCTTACTACAATGCAATTCTTCCTTGAATGCCTTCTTCACAGACTGGACGATTATCCAAATAAAACATTACAGTAACTGCCAATAAAACCACTAACTGACATGTACTATTAGAGCATTTAAGTCATTTATTTAAACTTTATTTTACCAGGTAAATTACCTGAAAACCTAACTGCTTTACGTGATATTCGGGAGAAATAGCAGATTACGCACCGGAAATGCCTGGGATACAAATGTCATGCGTGTAACTAAACTCTTCAGCCAATAAGGGCAAATGTGTGTCGTCACGGAGGCGGTTCAAGTTTGTGCAACCGGGTGAGAGGTTGCAATGCATCTAACCATAATGCCTTGCGTCAGGATCAGAATGCGTTGCTTTAAGCCAGCACTGTAAGCAAGTTGAACGCACCCAATGACCAGACAGGGGAAATAAATTGAAACACGGCCTTAATACAGAGGACTAATTGAAACAACCAGAAACAGGTGATCACATGGGGATCCCACATGAAGTTAACGAGGGGGCATGGCACACGGAAGGAGCGGACGATCGGGGCAGGACAGGGGTAATGTTGGGATAAGTTCTTAATCGTTCTGGAAGCCATTAAGAAAAAAAATGGTCTTCTTGTTTTATCTTGTTCATTTTGTGTTTAAATGCAAAAAAAAATAAAGAAGAAAAAAAAAACATTTAGGTGTAATTTAGGGGGGCCGGGAACCAATTAATTGGTTTTCTATTATTTCTTATGGGAAAAATTTGGTCAGAACTCGAACCTTTTAGGATTCTATCCGGAGTCAGGAATGGATTAAGTTCGAGAACCGAGGTACCACTGTACTAATAACGTGTGGACAGCAACCCACATTGATGATAACAGCATGTGCAGAGTAACACACTGATGATAGCAGAATCCCAACAGGGTGACGATTTGGCCTAACTATGGGATAAAGACTTCAGTTTCTTTTGAATTTCAGTTACAGTGGAAACCACTTATAGTGATCACATCTGTCTGGGCAAAATTGATCGGTATAAGCCAGGGATGGGCAATCTTATCCGCAAAGGGCAGGTGTGTATGCAGGTTTTTGGGGTAACCTTTAGGTCAGCTGTTTAAACCCAGGTGACAGGACTCTTCAGCCAATCAGTCCTTTAATTAGTAATCTAATTAGGGAGTTACAGGGAAAACCTGCATATACACCGGCCCTTTGCGGATAAGATTGCCCACCCCTGGTATAAGCGGATGATCATCATAACTGATTTTTTCTTTTCCTTTGTCTCAAGCAGATTACCATCCAATTGATATCTGTATAGGTATTACATGCATATAAGGTAATAAAACTGACAGCGTTGCTTTTTACTAAATTTTATTGACTAAAAATACAGTACAGCCCTTTCCAATGCTTTTCAAGTTACAGTACTGTACAAATAAAATTATTGAACTGTGTATAATTCAAATACGCTATAATACAGTACAGTACAGTACAGTACATAAAATACAACTTATTATAGTTTCAATGCTGAATCTCAGTGGCTCGTTTTTGGCAGTATATCATAAACTTTAATGGGTCTACATATGTCATTGAGAGATAATCACTTTCTTTTCCCGTCATGTTTTCTGTGCTCCTCAGGTAACTAGATAGAAGTGGACGAGTTACTCATGTATAAAAAAAAATACGAAAAATGAACACGGACTACTTGATTACTATAAGCAAGTCATTTAAGAAGTATTTGTACAGGAATGATTCTGTCCCAAGATTTTTTATCTATATAAGTGGCTGATCACTATAACTGTCACATCTGACAATGACACAGAACTGGGCTCCCAGACACCGTGAGGTTCCGGTCCACAGCGTGTCCTGGTGTGATGCTCATCGTCCTTAATAAGACACTGGGTGGGGTGGGGTGGGGTGGGGTGGGGGGGTCGGGTCACATGTGTTTTCTCTCTTTTTTTTAATGTAGGCATTTTTTCCCCTGGTCAATTCACAAAGGTCATTCTCAAGGGAAAAAGACAGATGTGTTAACGATCAGAAAAGGTGGGTAGTATTCACTGCTGGCACAACAGTCTCACCTGAGACACTTCCAGCAAAGTAACTCAAGCCCCCGCCCATTCCGATGGCACTTTAGC
The DNA here is from genome assembly GCA_019775915.2 of Cyphomyrus plagiostoma. Classification (NCBI taxonomy): domain Eukaryota; kingdom Metazoa; phylum Chordata; class Actinopteri; order Osteoglossiformes; family Mormyridae; genus Cyphomyrus; species Cyphomyrus plagiostoma. The sequence goes on from JABFEA020000043.1 coordinate 12,623,513, forward strand.
TGGCGAAGCTTATTGCCTGATAGTGTGACCGTGTACTGCGCACATGTGCATTTTGGGGGCATTACCCAATTGACTGGCATGTCAGGAATGTTCATTGATGACGGGGCTTCCCCTCGTACCCTGAAGCACCATCTATTTTGGAAACAGCTTTGAGAAGTAAGCCAGCAACACATCCCCCCACCTGAGTCCTGCACGCTCTCTGCTGTTCCGGTGGCCATCCCCCAGGCCACCCCGAGGACCCCAGGCCTCGGCCCAGCTGTTCCAGCCAGCCCAGGCCGATCCACTTCCAGGCAGTGGGGGGGCTCCGTGGGCTTCGAGATAAACAAACACTGGGGCAGGAAGCGGCCAACTCGTCTCTGGAGAGGCTCCAAAGGGCCAGCCATGCCCCCCGCCAGCCCACCCGCTCCCAGGGCCCGGGCCTCTGATGTCACAGGAAGCCATGGTGGGGCGGGTGGGCACATCACAGTGGAAGTGGTTTCACCCCAGCGGACTGGGCGCCCACTCACCTCGGTGCATGAGTGGGACAAATTCATAGCCCTAACTCTACCGAATAAAGGTGGGGGGCAAGAATATATACTTCAGCTTATTACAGAAAGTAAACGTTCATTCAAAGGCTTCCATAAGATTTACATTCAGGGTCCAAGGACCTTGGGGAATAGAAATGATGACAATCGTCAGGCTTAAACATGCGCAGCTCTTGCGAAAGTGTAGAAGAAGGACCTTGTGGGAACCTTCACAGGAATATCCATGTCTGATTCTTGGTCTTTTGGGAGCAGCTAAGGCAGAGGCCATCAGAAAGCCTGAGCCGGCTGCCTGGGGCAACAGGGGAGGGAAGGTTACAGGGGGACGTCAGCCAAAGATGTTCATTGAGAAACCTCATCAGTCATGATGTGTGACAAGGCGTACACATGCACACGAAACATACAGAACTCTCCTTCGCTTTCCTTCAGGGGAAGCCAGAAAGTAACTCATCTGATGACGTCTGAAAGCCGGCGCCATCCAGAGGCACGATGTCGCAACTGGAAGCATACTGCTGAGGCAAGCCTTCACCAGCAAGCCACACGAGTCTGTGTAAATCAGTTGGGCAAAAGCCGAGACCCTTTCATCCTGACCGTCCAGGTTCCAAACACGGCCCATCGAGAACCAGAAATCCATGACATTTGGTAATTTTGCCACAGGGAACTGCTACATTCTCCCCCTCTGCAAGACGTTGCATATTCAATAACATCAGCAACCATATCAAAACCTGTCAGTACAGCCAGTGAATAAAATACAAACATGATCATATGTCAATAAGTTGATAGATGGAGCTACGGAAAACAAGCTTACCGTTTTTGAAACAATCTGTTTCTTCGGTTGTCCAATCTTGAATGGGATCCTAGACGAAATAACACGATAAATAACATGAGTCAAGAATAAATAAAGTGCACGCTGACAAACAAGTGACTAAACGCAGCATACGTCATCGGGATGAGCGTGAAGATGTTCTTGTCGACAGGCGGGTTTGCTTTATCACATTCCCGAAGTCGAGAAGGCGCCCAGCCAAAAATGGCGGAACAGAATGGCGTAGAGTCGCCATGCAACTCAACACCACGACAGTTGGTTGTTTCAGCCTGGAAGTTGGGTTTAAAGCTAGGGGGGGGTTACTTTCAGTGTTCAGAGTCTCATGGCAGGGGTCAGTGTTCACTGATGGACAAGTAACTTCAGCTACCCACAGAGGTTGCTGCTGTTAGCAACCTGCCGGTAAGCGGCCGCAGGAAGCCGGCAGGGCCCCTGCTAGCCTCGTCGGTAAACCCCTTCCCTGCTGCGGCGTGCTCTGCGGTGTCCCCACGGACTTCCTGTCACCATGCCGCACATCTGTCTCCTATTGCTGGCGGATGTCACTAATTAGAAGTGTCTGTCCCCTCTGCCCCACATCCCTCTCCTCCACAACCTCCCCCCATCCTTCATCCACAGGGTCCTGTCAATTGTTTCAGCTAGAAACCACAGCGTCCTCCACGCCTCCGACTAACCCCCCCCCGCGCACACTCGCATGGCCCGGCCCCCAAACTGCACCCGCAAGGTCAGCACCCGCTCCCAGCATCTGAGGCTGACATATCGCTGCGTATGCTACTGTCACCCTAATCGTATTGCGATTAGATAATATTCGTTTAGACTACAAAGAACCTGGATAATTGAGCAGAGTCTTCAGGACAGACTTGTCTTTGGGGATCACAAAATAAACAAAATACAAGATAAAAACCCTGAAAAATCAGTCCTGAAGCTGCGCCTCAGTTTTGATGCGACTTCAATGTCTTTAATGCAGGGATCTCCTGCAAACGTCCCCCTGCTCTGAACAGGGAAGAACCTGACTGAAGGCAGCCAGTGGGCGGAATATGGACATCACCGTATCCTGAAATGGTCAAAGTAGCATTGAAAGAAAGAAAGAAAAAAAAAACAATAAAACTCATAGGTGACCTTGAAAAAGCTCATGCTCTGCCCAGGACCCAGAAGTTCCCAAAAAAACAGACGCATTCACAAACAAATGGTCAAATAACAAACGGCCCCCGTGGAAATGAAGAAGCCAGTGTCCTTAGACAATAAATGACCCATGACCCCCGTTATCTTACAGCGGGTGGGTGGCGGGCGTCCGCAGTGACTGTACTTCATGTGCCGTCTGACAATCAAATTCACAGCAAAATAACTGTAAAATGCTAAGAAATCTTGGAAGGTAAAAACAAAAAAAAGAAAAAGACATCTGTCACTGAATCCCCCGAAAGTGCATTCATCCTTCCCGTGCGATACGACACTCTGATTACTATGGTGGGGGCGGAACTGCCAGGGAAACGCCTGACCTTTGCACGACTGAGAAGCGTTCCTCGTCGGGGCGACGCTATTAACGACTGAGGCGTCTGGCAGATGGCTGCCTTTGGGGAGGAGGCAGGAGCTGCTGCCGATTCCAGTGCTGATGGTGGGGCTGGTGGGTGGCCTGGTTCATAGACCAATGAGAAGGAACACGAAAAGGGTGAAGACACGAGGACCACGTTGCTTCAAGGTCTTCATCCTCAGGAGTCCTCAGGATCTTCTTTATGGCCCAAGACCTTGTGTTTAAAGTGAAACAAGTGAAACTCAAACGAATGATATTAAAGTTGCGTGGAATTTGGGGGGGGTCGGGGGGGGGGGGTCTGGCAAGCCAGCTTCCTGAGGAAAAGTACATTCGCCCATGTCACACTTTTCATAAGCAAGCACCATCATGGAAAACTACTCCTTCACCCACTCGAATTCCTCAAGGGCAGACGGTGAGTCACGCAGTGGCGACTTGTGGACGCCACGCGGGACATGCATCTTAGCAGCGATGTGCGTGCGACCGGACCCTGATACAACGCCTGCCTCCGTGCACGTTACACACACGTGCGCTTGTCTGTTTTCCCAAAACTGTCGACTAGACAGCATCCATATGCAAACGACTCACGTCAAAGAGATGTTGTTGCTGTTTTTTTCCTACAGAAAGACGACGAGGATTGGCGCCCACGGATCGCACGGGGACGCATGCCCGCTGGAGCGCAACTTCGGCTCTGACGTGTCTTTGAATCTTAAACTTTAAGCCATGAAATGAGTTCCGACGCTGCTTCGGGTCCCGGGAGGGTAACAGAAAGGTGACAGCTACAGGTCATTACGCTCCACATTAGTCTGCATGCTGTGTAGACGTGCACCATCAAAGGGGGGAGTGTGACACGAGTACAACCACAAATACTTTAAGGTCCGTTGTGTATGAATTTATACTGTTTGTGTGACATTCTACCTATAAACACACACAAATGCATACAGGGTGTAGTCAAATTAAAGGGAATTCTTTCAATAGGGATATCAAGGACACAATGAGGAGTAAGGATGCCCTTTCCAAGGTGTCATGGAAAGCTGTCATACAAGTTCTGAACTGAATGCAGGGGGATATTAGCCCAATTCTACAAGGGATGGAGAGGATGGAAATATACATCACACTCTTCAATCCAGAACTTCTCATAAAGGTTCAGGGAGGTCAAGAAAGGGGTTTGACATCACCCTGGTGTTCATGAAACAACTCTCTCTTTTACAGTGTATTGGGGGGGGGGGTTATCATCTCAAAGTACAGGAATATACTGACAGAACGGTGATTACACTTAAGGGTACGCCCGGCCCAGTAAACCGGCTTTATATTCTGTTGCATGACCACGCAAACAGTGATCTGACCTCATGCCTTCCACAAGATGGCTGCCCGTACCACCACAGATGCCCCACTATGTTTGACATCTGGCAACACACACTGTGGGTTGAAAGCATCCATCAGGTACCTCTAAACTTAAACCCATCTGGATGACCCATTAGACCAGATTACTATTTCTCGACTCATCAGGGGTCCAGGCTTTGGACTCCTGACACCAGGTTCCATGCCTTTGCTCTTTGGACATGAATGTGGTCCCTGTCCAGCTCGTGCAGCTCCCCAGGCAAGTTCTGCCACTAGCACCCCCTGTCTGAGACAATGTGAAACTGACTTCCCAAGTGAAACCCCACCCCCCCTCAAAAAATGGCGCCGGAGGCGTCTGCTGATGTTGCCTAATGGATTGACTGGCACAGGCCCCGACATTTACCCACAGCAGTATTTGCTGAGACTGGTTGTGTTCAGTTGTGCAGTCACTGTGTTCACTGGTTCAGTCATTTCTGTGATTGTATTGTGTTCCATAACTGTGCAGTTCAATGTCCGTCTACCCTTGTCCGTGAGCTTCACACTGCCCCTCTCGGCTGATGCCATTTTTTCTTATCTAGCACATGCAGGGCCGAAATAGAGCGGGTGGGGTCCAAGTTATTGGTGGGGCCCCCACCTACACTATAACATGCTGCATGAATGACTACCTCCCAGGGCAGCACGTCCGGCCTTGGGTACATGCTTCGAATTTTGAACCCTTTCTCATGGACCACTTCTCTGTTATTTTGTCCATCTCCTGTACATAAGCGCCGTAATATTATTACGTACAGGTGTGATACTGATGGAACGCATATTTGTGTACACACACAAGCACAGGGACATTCTCACCTTAAATAACAGTGAATGAGCACGTTATTGTGTTTGTGTAGGTCTATGTGCATCAATAATGCATGTCCGTGTTTCAGGGAGGAAAAGCTAACACTGGAAAGAAAAACAGATCAGATGTTTTGCAGATCTGGCAAACGCTAAAGCTTATTTTAAATGAGGTATTTTGGAAATGTTCTATAATCAGAGGAAACATCCACCTTAATGATGCAATAACCTATTTCTGAGAGATTTCCCCATTTCCAATTTTCCTCACAACAATTAAGCTTTTAAATTATTTAGGGTAGGTATAATTATGCCATATTATCCTGGAAATGCCCAAGTACAGGAGACAAGGGCATGGAGCGAGTTTCTAAAAAAACACATCCAAGGTCACCCCAGTGCAGGTAAACAGGATGTCAGGGACAATTACATTCTCCTTTTAATCAGGTAATCATAGGTGTATGTAGCATCTACGATAGGATGTTTACTGCAGAGTTAAAACAGAAAACCTAAAATCCTAAGGCAAACCCGAGAGGTTAGACCAGGAGGTGAGTCCTCCATGCCACTTAAACATGTTACTTACTGCAAACAAAAAACTAAGTGCAATTACACTCCTTCTAATAGTAATATGTCAATTTTTTTCAGTTACGGTCAGTGATTTTCTTGTATGCATTTACAGTGGTACCTCGGTTTTCACTCACTAGAAACCAGTTTGACCTAGAACTGGATCTGAATATCAGAAGTCGAACCGTGAAAGCTGACCTAATATAAATTGTACACACCAGGAAATGAGTCATACTACAATGTAATTCTTACTTGAATGCCTTCTTCACAGACTAGACAATTAACCAAATAAAGCAGCACAACATAACAGTAGCTAACACTAAATAAACCACTAACTTACGTGTACTATTAGAGCATTTATGTCATTTATTTAAACTTATTTTACCAGGTAAATTAACTGAAAACCAGTTCTCACTGCTTTACGTGATACTCGGGAGAAATAGCAGATTACGCTTCGGAACTGCCTGGGATGCAAACAACATGCGTGTAACTAAACTCTTCAGCCGATAAGGGCAAAGGTGTGTCGTCACGGAGGCGGTTCCAGTTTGTGCAGCCGGGTGAGAGGTCACAATGCATTGCGTCAGGATCAGAATGCGTTGCTTTAAGCAAGGGCTGTAAGCAAGTCGAACCTACCCAATGACCGGACTGGGGAAACAAACTGAAACACGGACATAATACAGAGGACTAATGACAACCAGAAACAGCTGATCACATGGGGATCCCACACAAGGTTAACGAGGGGGCGTGGCACACGGAAGGAGTGGACTATCGGGACAGGACAAAGGTAATGTTGGGATAAGATTTTAATCGTTTTGGAAGCCATTAAGAAAAAATGTTCTTGTATTATCCTGTTCATTTTGTGTTTAAATGCTAAAAAAAACATATTTAGGTGTAATTTTGGGGGGCCAGGAACCAATTAATTGGTTTTCCATTATTTCTTATGGGAAAAATTCGATCAGAACCTGAACTTTTTAGGATTCGATCCGGAGTCCGGAACGGATTAAGTTCGAGAACCGAGGTACCATTATAGTTCCATGTTACCATTAATTTTCTGGTACCTCGTTCTGATACATTCAGCCAAATCTGAGTCATCCCATCTTTTAATAAACATTTAAAGTTATATATATTATTGTATACACACACACACACACACGTATATGCACACACACACATAAACACAAACATGTACACACACACACACACACACACATACGTGTACACACATATAAACGCATGTGTACACACACACACACACACACACACATGTATTTTTGCCTGAATAATGTAGCCAGTATCTCAGTTTTCTTCGTTATGATGTTTCTACAAGTGCCTAATTAGATTTGTTGTATTAGAGGATGCCCTGTTGCTGCCTTCTCCTGAAAGAACTGCACTGCAAACATTGCAGATAGTTGTTGGGCTACTTCGAGTTTTCAGTTTAACAAATTTCCACACGGCTGACCTCTCAATAGTTTGTATTATTGTTTCAAGCCTGGTGCCTCAGGCTCACTGCAGCGTATGATGAAACTTTACATTCTCCGCAACTGATGTCAGTTTGGTGGATGCGAGAAACTAAATAGATTAGGCTTTAGATTTGGTCGTGGTAGCCCACACAGACTGATGAAAAAATACCTGTATCGGCCCAGATTGTTGTCAGTTGTTCCTGTGTTGAAGTGTGTATGTAGGACATAACTCATGAGTGCACCCCAAATCTACCTACGGGTACAAATAGAGTAACCTGAACCTGAATTCCCATCCTTGACGTCGGCTTGGGACATCACTGATAAAAAAATTCTGTAGAGAAACTGGGAATCATTAAACAATGCAAAGTTAGTAAAGAAGCCATCTTAATAAGAACATGGCTTCACATCACATCCCCAATTGAGAAGCATGGTTAACCAGGCCCTGGAGCAACCGAGGTTAGGGGACTTGCTCAAGGGTCAAAGGGTGAAACCACTTCGCCAGTCCATGGGATTTGAACCTGCAACATTCTAATCACCAGTACAATGGGCTAAGGCACAGAGCAGCCTTTTTACACACTTCTGCTTATGACGTATCCAGTTCTACCCGACAGACAGACAAAAAAAAAAAAAAGAAAAAAGAAAACCAGACTGACAAATGCGTGACGTTGTCATCGGAACTGTATTCATTCTGGAGGGGGACAAAAAAAAACCGCAAATATTTCAGTCTCTTGGTGCTCCATGGACCAGATTATTAAAGTGGAGGGGGGGGGGGGGGTGAGGACCAGCAAACTAAAAGATGACGAAAAACAAAACGCCGTTGTAGAGATCTCCAAAAACGACCCTTGTGTTAAGAGAAACCGACACGGCTCCCATATCACTTACCCAGAAAGTGGACAAAGCAGCCATCTGTTAGCTGGTGCGGCGTTTAACCCAAACGCACACGGGTCCAAACAATGATGCACTCATTCACCCCCCCCCCCACAAGGGTGCTGAAGCAGCACAGTGACGGAGACAGGCAAATGACGGCAAGGGCCGGGCGGAGTAAGAGATCGCCAGGCATCCCAGCAGATCAGTGGTCGGCACGGAGCTCTTTATCACGACGGGGCGGTCAGGAAGATCCCGCTCATGCCCTCCCAGACACTGGGGGTACGATTGTTCTCAGCGCTGACCCCGGGCCCTTGTGCCCGCGTCACAGGCCACGTGTAAATGCCAGGCTTTAACTGCACAGTCAGAGTAGCCCATAAAGGGCCCTTTGACAGGATAGGCTCTTCACCTTTGACCCCAGGGTTGGTCTCACACGGCGGCGGAAGTGAAGCCAGTCATTGTCCCCATGTGACAGAATTGTCGTCTCTGTGCCTCTCTGTAATGCCCCCCCCCACCCAAGTCCCCTGAACGTGATGCAAATCAGACAGAGATTCACACGCGTGCACTGACGACAGCACGAGGAACCCTCCCATCGCCACGGTGACTCCCCGACTCCACTCCCTTTGTCCAGCGTGCCGCATGGGAATGTCACCATGAATCACTTCCCTTGTGCGATCGACCGAAAAAAAAAAATGGCACACATTAGGAAGCGGGCAGAGAGCTGTAATCTCACATCCAGCCAGGAAGGATCTCCCCCGGGGTCTTTCGGAAATGATGACGGCAACAATATGCACAATTATAATCACAAATGTATTACTTATTTGGGGGTAAAAAATGGAGTAACCTTAATTCCTTGCCGAAGTGCCTTAATCATGTTAAATTTGAGAGAATCAGGCCAAAATTTTGATTACGAGGCGCCTTCAAAATACAGAGCATGGAGCCTAACGCTTCTCAGCATAACAGTCAACACGGAGAGCGCAAGTTCACCTGAACCATAATTTCACCCACCTACACAAAAACACACACGCACGCCACCTGTGACACTTGGCAGCCTCTCGTTTTGGTTTCATTTCGCCCACCAGTCGACACGTGTGTCTGCTGGAAATTTCGACTGGCATTTTTTATTTTTTTGTTTTTGAGCAGCTAAGGTCAACTGGGGACCTCTGGCTACTCTTACTGTGTGTGTGTGTGTGTGTGTGTGTGTGTGTGTGAGAGAGTGAGAGACTAACAGACCAGCATTCCATCCACGATGCACCCCACAGAAAGCACTACACTTCCTGGGAGAAGCCCTAGTCACTGGAAACCAAATTAGATAAGCGATTACTGAGAAAGGAAGGATGGAAAATAGCCAGTTGCTGATACAGCCCCGTTAAACTAACATCAATACACTCCCAGCTAAGAGGCCATATGGAACATCAAGTGTGTATTAAAGGATTCCTTTTTCCTAATCTGTATGCCTGTATATATCCATCAACGGGTATGTGCCACAAGCAGACTGGACAGCAGAGACAGCGAGACCGGCAGGTCCTCACTCCAAAAATATGCCAGGTGATGAAACCCAACTGACTCCAGTCAACCTGATCACTGTGTTAGAATTTAAACTGGGTCAGCTGGGTGGACTGGGGTAAATGGACAGTTTGTGGAATGAACTGCAGCCTTTATTTGCTGCGTTTCTTTGTTTATAAGGAGATTCTCTCAGTTAGTGTTTTAAGGGACTCAGAGGGGCCATAACTACATTTTGTTCCTTACATTAAAGGGGCTTTAAAGGGGGTGCTTCGTTATTTTTGTTTCTTTTGAGGTTTTTTGGTGTGTGATCCTAAGATGACGATTAAGAAAAGACAGCAAGAAACAATGTTTTTCAGGTAACAATAATTGACTTGTAGATTGATCAGACCCCGGGCTTTTTCGAAACTTGCCAGAGCTCTTTTCCAAGCAAATATTACCATATTAATAGAGACAGATCATCCAGGTACTTTCAAATATCCCCTATTCGGTGTTTGTTGAACCGTACTGTCCTGCACCACAATCATGCTATGCAGCGCATCTCCACCTCACCATAACTCTTAGGGGAAGAATCGTGAGATTTACATAATTATTGAGGTTATATTAGAGGTATAAACACAGCTAGAGAAGGTAAGAATTCATGCAGAGGCCTTAAAGCAGGGTGATTATGCTTCAGAAAGCATGGCTGTAGCCATATTGAGGGTCCTCATGAAGTCTGGAGCCTATGCTGGTGTTTAACTTTTAAAGAAACTGGCTAAACAAGTCAGCCTAGAATTTATTAAAAACATGGAGACAAAGTATTTTAAAAATGCAGACGTATATTTATATGTTTCAACATAGTAGGCTTATTTATGTGGAAAGTTTTCAGCCTCAATGAGAATATTTGCATGTAGCACATGATCTGTGTTTGTAGTACATGATTAAAATGACATTGAGGTCAAAAAGGCAAACCTTACCTACAAGAAAGGGCAAAAGGTGTGTATTACTAAGAGCAAACAGTCAGTATTTCTTCTAAGATGGTCAGCAGCTCCATTCTCCAAGAGCTGCACAGAACAGTCAGAACACTGTAGCTCTTAATTACGTTGACTGCAGAGAGCTGGGCCTTGTCAGGGGACAGGAGATGGAGGGATAAGTTGTAGCTGGACAAAACCAGGGCTGAGAAAATGGTCAGCTGAAATACTGCCAGGAATGGAAAAACCAACTGTTTCGAAGTTAGATTTTCTTTTTGCCTTGCTTGTTTGATAAATCAGGATGTTAAATGTGTTCACTGATACGTGGAAAATGGTTTCCGAGTAAAACCATAACCTGTCTTATCAAGATGTCGGAAAGTTACCAGTGCCTGGTCCTTTACTGTAAATGTTCGATTTTCTATTAAAAATAACATTTCCTTGAAAACTTTAAAAAAAACATTTTGAGAGGGTATTAGTGAAATATTTTCCAAAGTGTTACAAACGTTTAAAACCCACCGTATAGACACAGGGTGGAGACGGGATTTCCATATTCGCACTATAATAAATCTACCCTTCTCCTTTTTGCTAAACACCCAAAAGCCTTTTCTTTTTTTGATTTATGCTGTGATGGATTACATGAAATGAGACGCTGTGTCTTTTTAGAGACGTGTGCATCTATAAATACAGCTGGCATCATTGCATCCTTGGTGTCGCGGCGTTTCCGTGACACTGCGATCCGCTTCTGGACCCCCGCTGCCACCATCATCGCATCACCACCTTTACCTGCTGCTGAAATGTTCAGACAGTCTCTTCGGCATCATTACGAAATTCTCACATCTTCCTGATCATTCTCCATACGCAAACGTATAACCAAACGGGGCTTTAAAGGGGGCGTTTCGTTATTTTATTTATCGATCAGACCTTCAGATCAGATCAGGCTTTTTCGAAACTCGCTAGAGTTCTTTTCCAAACAACATTACCATATTAAAAGAAACAGATCATCCAGGTACTTTCAAATATCCCCAATGTTCAGGTTATTCTGACTGCGGATTCAACAAACAAGTACGTGCACGAAACTCAGAAAGTAATGTCCCGAACCGAAAGCCATGTCAGTATCGACGGTGTCCGGCCGGTGCCGGCGCGATCGGAACCGATGGAAACCAACCTCACAGCTTTACGGTACTCACCAGCTCATGTTGTCGGGGCTTTTCAAATTCTTTCCACGGCCAACCCTTATTTTCCGCCTTAGTACCTCATACTAGCCGGCTATATAAAAACAAAGCGAAACAGCTTCCAGGAAGTGGAAGGGTCGGTTTTCATTCCTGGGGTCACGGGTTAGAGCGTCTGTGACTCTACGGCAAGCGAGCAGGGAGCGGACGGCGTTGGCGAAAGCGCGTCGGGAAAGGCGCCGGGCCGCTCTGTGTGCTGCTAAAGTTACACAGCTTACAAAGTGGACTGTGTGTCTATATATTTGACGTATAATTAATGTTACTATAAATATACTTAGCATATGTTTAGCAGAATATATATTACAATATAAATACCTAATATATATAGTAGGATGTATATGTAGACTACATGTATTCTTAGTGTAACTCTACATATTTACATATATAGCAGTATATATATATATACATACTACTATACGTATATACTACTATAGATAGTTAGTGTGTGTGTGCATGTGTGTGTGTAAGCGGGTATACCTATCCTTATGGGGACACACAGGAAAACACAATATCCCCATAACGTGATAAATATCAGTTTTTTTCCGTATGGGGTTGGGTTTCCTGGTCCCCATAAGGGTAAACTCTATTTTATAAAAATCGGTGACTGCTATGAAAACCTAAAAATGCAAAAACTCTTGTATTTTTCTTGGTTACTTATGGGTATGGTTAGGGCAGGGTGGGGGTTAAGAATGCCAAAGTTAGCATTAACATTTGTCCCATAGAAGTGAATGAGCGGTATACCCAACGCACATGTGTGTATATAGTACACATTCAACAACTGAATTATTAAAAACCCTGCATGTAATTCTCTGTGAGGACTGATGAAGGATGAGTGATGTCTGATTGTCTGATGTCACCATTGTTTCTGTTTAAACAGTGTTGATCTCAGGAAGCTACATATTTCAACTCTTCTATTATTCAATCATGGGGCAGAGGGCTGCAACCAGCAGAGGTTGCTAATCATTTGAATGAATGCCATTGAATATCGAACTGATTATGCGATATGACTAATTAAGTACAACACTGGGAGCAGTAATCTGCATACACATTGGCCCTTGCGGCTACCTCCCAGTGTGACACACTGACTATGGAAAATTGAATAGATGCTTATGTTCCTTGATTGATTTTTGTATTAAAGTTTGCTGTGGGGATGTTGTGTGTGTGTGTGTGGGTGTGGGTTTGGGGGGGCATCAGGCTGGTGTGGAATTTCTCCAAGTACTCTGGTTTTCTTAAAAAGTCAAAAGACAGAAGTGAGAAGTAAAGTGACCACTCAAAATTACCCTTTAAGGGAACCTATGGCTGAAAGACTGCCCTGCTGTGGAATGGCATTCATTATATTTCACAGAATTCTGCATGATGAAAGCAGTCCTAATTGGACAAAGAGGGACTGAGGAATGATGGACAAAAATTCCTGCTATAGATTAAGGTGTATGTTACATGGGAGACTTTACACTACTGACTCATGGGCTCCTTCAGCTCATTACCAGTTTGTAATGAACTGGCTTTTTTTATAAACAAACACAGCCAGCATTCCAATGACATTTATTCTAATTTCCAAGTCATTGTCAAATAGTATATATTGATACCATCTATGTCACTTCAATTGAGATGAATCACACAGAAACTGATTGTCAAAAAAACAATATATTTACTGTGTTATTTTTGTTTTCTTATCACAGTGAAAAGGGTAAATGAATCCAATTGTTTATTGTTATTCAAATGCTTTATGTGTTAATAACATTGTCATTTGCATTACAACAAACCAAACAACCAAAAAGTTGACAGTTGGGTAAATAACTCACCCATGCACAAAATAAATTAGAGTGACAATAATAGATTTCATTGCAAAATTCAAAGTTAACAGGGTGCACGATATACCTTACTATAAGGTAATATAAATAAGAACAAAATCTCCACAGATTATATAACAAGACAATTTCTACCATTTTAAATGAAAGCAAACAAAATTTGAAAGCTTCATAAGTTTCCCAGGAGTCCTTGAAAAGTTCTTCTATCCAGGAGTTGCCTTTCTTTGTCAAAAATACTTTCTGTCAAATCACCATGCAAAATAAAAGCACTCAGGTCAACTTTTGGTCCCACTAGTTTATACGGTTGATATAAAGAGTCGTGTTTTTCATGCAGCAGCATGCAAAGAAGAAGGTACACTTAGGCGATGGAAGGAGAAAGTAATAACTCTGTCTGACATTAAAAATTCAGATTAGCATAAGAAAATATGCAGCTCAGAGCTACACACTGTATACAGAAATTTGGTGTTTTGTGTGTGTGTGGGGGGGGGGTGGACCTTCACCAACTAACAGATTTCCAAGGACAGAAACCACACTGTCAATTGAAGTCAAATGACGTGCTACATGGTAATGTGATCTTAACTTATCACTGTGGCTCTCATTCTCACGAGTGAAATGTAATGCACCCCTTCTACACATTTACAGGCTGACATACTGGATTTCCGTCATAAGTGCAGAAAATAATCAGTCACACAGTACGGAGATAAATCTAGCATGGAAATCACTGAGTGACTGCACAAGGAGCAGCTGAAGCAGTAGCTTGACCAGTTGTGTCGATATTTTGGCACTTCTGCGCGGTCCTCAGAGCACGTAATTCCTGGCAAATCCCGTCTCTCAATCCTCATGAAGCAGCCCAGCAGATCGACACAGGACACCGCTTGGTTTAGCAGCATTTCCAAGAACAGACAGTGAGCAGTCTGGCTGAGAGCGACATGTCAAAGCAGAGGTAAATGTTAGCTTTCTTGTACCCTAAGTCCATGATGCCCATTTTCCCCACACAGTCACATATACATAGATATACCTACACAAGCAGCAAGGTAAAATGGCAACACTTTGTGAGCTAAGTGGCACCAGTACTGAATGGGAGTGTCTGGCCCTCTTTTGTTATTGGACTCCTACAGATCGGAATATTTTGAAATCAGACATATTGATTATCAGAGGTGATTTGACAATTTCTTCTGAAATCTTAAAAATAAAATTTAAAGCCAAAATAGAGAAGGTTACCTAAATCGGCAGCGATTTAGAATAGTGGCATTTTTAAAATCCCTGTGGGGAAATTCTGTTTTCACCTACCCCATCCTCCTCTCTGTGAGACATTTATACAAGAGAGAGCAGGCATGGGGGGGGCGGGGGGTCACAGCACAGGGTCAGCTAGCCTGCCGTACGCTTGAGGCTGGGAGGTGAAGGGCCTTGCTCGAGGTGCCATGGACGTGTAACTATTCTGGTTAGGCTGAGGCTTGGTCTTCTCTCCAGCTTCTTTTCTACTCAGGAGCACAGAGGGTTAGCCCACTGAACCACACACCACAGGTCTTAAATGTGATGTGAGAAGTTTGCACATCTATCCATCTTCTAATCACATCTCCTGGTCAGGAGAACGGGGCCCTGGAGACCATCCCAGGCACTATAGAACCCAAGGCTGAGATACACCCTGGATGAGCAGATATTTGTGTTTTTTTTTCATTCACTGTAAAATTTTTGGCAAGAACCTTGAAATACAATTTTTGGACAGACGGTGGCAAATCGTTGTCAAATTTGTGCCAGCATGCATCCATCAAACAATTTCTCCAGTCACCTGGAGTCATTTTAACTAACATTATTTTGCAATTAAGAGTGGGTGGGGGGGGTCTTATTTTTTAATAATCTGTGTTCACAAAACAGACAGGGATAAGATATATCCCAGTTTCTGACCTGTTTATAGACTATTGATCACTATGACTCATAGATTAAGTTATGCTATTTTATGTTCAAACAACAAATAGAAATACCAGTATTTTACACAAATAACATTCTGATGTATAGAATGTAGTTTTACATAAGTACAGTATAAATAAAACCAATATTCAGTTCAGACTGGTGTGTGGAATCTATTTCCCTTCGATTTTCTTTTTAGCTGCGCTTTGAAAAATAGCAGACTCTGTTTTAAGCTAACCCACCGCATGAGCATATATGTCAGATATAAAGGGCTCCTTCCTCAGTTGGAGATAGCTCCTTTCCATCTGTAATTACATGGCAGGTGTTTTGGCTGCCAGATGGAAACATTTTGGCATTTTTCTTTTCTTTCCCTGGGCTCAGCTTGCACCCTTAGCTAAGCGCAGCGCTCCTTCAACAGTCAGCCACATTCCTTTCTATAAATCAAATCGGGAGCGCGGCAAATCCTCTGGGCCAGTTATATGATCTGTGAGAACTGGCCTTACTATTTATACTGGTACTCCTTGGCCTCCGTTTCTGAACCTTTTTGGCTGAGTGCAAAAGTAAGGAGAGAAAAGCCAGCAGCTATTTTTGAAAGCTGGAGTAAAATGCGGCATAGTCTACACCACGAGCATGGCTGAAATAAAGACATCACTCCCAACCTTACACAGACGGCAACGGCATCTCGTAGCTGGCGTGATAATAGTCAACGCCAAATCTGTAGAGACGCTGAAAGGATACTGATATGGATTATTTTCCTTGCCCTCTGCACCCAAGAAGCAGACCTGTCTCAGTTGTTTAGAAGTTAATTTGTTACATCTCTGAGTCAGCCTCGACAGAGAGCAGAGTTAATAGATCTGCCTTTGATGACGGTTCCCCATCAATTGGAAAGAGGCATCACTGGGAGTTATCTCAACCATTGCTTATCACTGCTTATCAAAAAGCTTTTGATTTAGTTATTGCTCAGATTTTTGAAAGTAAAATTGTTTTTTTTAACAATATTTGCATCTTCTCAAAATCTGCCATTTTTCATGTAATAAAGAAACTTGCATTCAAATGTACATTTTCTTTACAGTGTTGATAATTTAATCAAGGCCGCTCAAAATCATAACTACGAAAATGAGTAATAATTCCAGGAGTGTTTCACGTGACTGTGCGTAAGAGGAGAATTAAAGGTTCTCCGTTGATGACAAAAGACGCTGGTTTGTATAACCGATGAAAAATGTGTTAACTTGTTCAGTTGACTGCATTAGAAAATGGACAGAATTATTCATCCATTTAAATAAGTAGAGAAAAGACTTGCTGGAGCCACCGGGCCTCAGTTAATTGGAGACAAGATGGAAGTTTGCCAGGAAAGTCTACGCTACAAACCGGTTCCTGCAAGAAAGGGAGAATCTGCTGGGACGAGCATTTGATTGTGTGTTGTGCCCTTCCTTTACAAAAGCTGTTTCCAGTACCCATAATTCCTGTAGGGTTTGTCTGCCTGTATGTATGCTTGAAAACTACTTTATCTGGTAAAATGTTATTTTTAGCTATATTCTTACAGTTCTGCAGATAAGCAAGTGATTTAATCGTTAATAGAAGTATGTTCATTATAGAGGCACGAGTTTCAATTTTAATTCGATGGAATACACTGACACAACACGTCGTTGAAATTATCATTTAATATCACCATTCGCGATTTTTAATACCTACTATGGGTTGGGCGGGTAAACGAATGGGCTTTCAATGTGCGCCTGTCTATCCGTTAAACCTTTGTGATTTTAAAGATAATGTCGTGTTACTATTAGAAATGTAATCGTTTTCAGAGATATCGTAATATTACCCATCTGGCGCCTTTCTTGAAGTTTTAGTTAAGGCGCGGACGAGGAGCGTCCCTGACGCGTTTACTGCACAAAGCCGGGACACGAGAAAACGTGTATATGACTGATGCTACAGAACCCCTCAAACCACGGTGTGCCCTTATCAATGGCCAGACTTCTGAGGGCTGGAGCATTGACAATATCCTGGTGGTCAGTGATTGACTAGGATATAATTAGGTGTTGTTGTAATTAGGCGCTTCATGTATGTGTGCGTCCGTCTATATATATATATATATATATATATATATACATATATATACACGGACACACACACAAGCACGCGTAAGTTCTGTGTGTGTGTGTAGATATATATATATATAAAATCAAAGATTATTAATTTGGTGACTCTTGTGGCATAATAAGGACTGGCTGTACTTTGCCATGCAGTCATTGGCAGCAGTAGCGTTTTTCGGATGCCTCACTTGACACTGGCGTTTTTTTTATCGTACAGATATATGGCGTGTAAAATCGAGCAGCGGCGCCTAGTCCGTGCCAAAGGGACCCGAGGTGTCCGCACAAACCGAGCCGCGAACAAAGACTTGTCTAAAGTTAAGAATGTGCCCCGCCCACGTTGCCCGAACCGGTCCATCAGTAAGCCTTATGCACATCAGCCATAACTCGTTATAGAATAGATGCTGGCTATTCCCCATTTCGGCGCAGAGGAGGATGCTTTACAAATACCACGAAATTGAAGTACACAAAAAAGTCAGATATTTCTTTTGTTTATTCATTTTATGAACACTTCATTCAGAGTATCTCCAGTTGCCTTTTTTCTTTCCTTTTTAGTATTTACATTTCGCAAAAATCTGATGCTTTAAAAATGAAAGAAAAACGCGCCGCGTTTGACACCGTCTCAATGTTGCCCGCTCGCACTCGGACGCGGCTGTGCTGTAAGCCTGGCCGTGTGTTAGAGAGCCAGGTCTTAGACCACTGTGCAAACACAGTCATTACCATAGAACATTCTGTACTCTATTTACAAATATTTTGCTTTGTCATAAAAGCATTTTAAGAAATCAGTTATATAAACATTCGGTTTGTTGTGTTTGTATAATTATATACATACATACATATGCATGTGTATATATATTCACACATCCACAACGTTTAACACTGAAGACAGCCATGTTACATTCTGGGTATAAAAGTTGTAGTAATATATCTATATTTCTGTCTATACAAAAACTCTCAGTCCCTCAACTTGGTTTTTAAAATTCCTCCCATGAAGTGTAACCGTGGAAATGCTTTGTGAAACGAATACCGTTTCACTTGTTTAGGCTTTAATAGCTTGGAGTTGTATGGAAAATATCTGAACTGTTTTCTTCGGAACGAGGTCTCAGTAGGCAGGCATGTAGCTGGCAGGCTTGTCTCAACAGTAATGCACACGAAAGGTTTTAAAATTCAGCTCTCCCCGTGTCCAGAAACATCGTTACTTTGCAATACAATGGTAGATGTGCTATAGCTTCAGACTGTTTTACTGTGATTGCAATCTATCGAGTGTCAGGGAAGCCTTTTAGTTTAACACTGGCTGTGCAGAAGCATCACCGACGCTATAAGGTTCACGTGGACGGAGCCAGGAAACAAAAAAAGAGAGAAATGAAATGAGACCCATAAACACAGAAACAAACAAACAATATTTTTCTTGTATGATGATGACTCAAGCATCATAAATATTACGGTCACAGATTTGTTCTGTTCTGGTGTCGACCATGCTCACTGTCATACACATCCAGCTGTTTCACGAAGATTTACTTTGGATCTTTAATGTATAACAATTTGGCCACATGGACGTCAGACGACAGAACTACTTCTGCGTCCTGATGCGTTACTAATCATAGCGGATTACGAGAGACTTGACTTTGTCTTTGTCTTATGTGAAAAGATTCATATTGACGTGCATAATGTGATAATTCACGAAAATCAAAGGCTTAATGCATTAAATAACACTGAACAGAGGTGGCACTGCTGTACGAACAGTAATAGGAGACGAGACCTCCGCACATAGTGAGAAATTAACGTATAATGGCAACAGACTGATAATTTGAGTCATTTTGCGTAGAATGCATAAGTATTGCTTACATCCAAATCGTAAACGCATTTCTGTGCCATGGGATTTTTTAGTCATTCCTAGGCATAATTTCGTGATAATATTGGCTGCATCATTACATTCTGTATTTGGCACATTCTGTTATTAGACAAGCATATTAAAAATCTTGCGGTTTTAACAGAAAGACAGGACATTTAAAGTTTAGTGGCTAATGGATAAACTATGCATTGCACTTTTGGATAGAAAACTGAGACACATTCGTACAAGAAAAGAACACAAACTAGCTCACCTTCACTGTCAAATATTTTGTTTGTTTGTTTGTTTGCTTTTAAGCAAAATCGCACAATCTGCCCATTATGCCAAAACTGGCCTCCTTGGCTCCCCGCCCTCCCCACTCCAGATTCTTTGTGGGTTTTCTGGAGACATGAAATGAAAACTGCTGAAATCAGGTGGGACAGAGCACAGCTCCAAACGTGCCCCGCAGAAGCAGCGCGTGGGCCCTGGGGCGTGTCCCCCTGCACCCACACCCATAACAATCCCCCCACCCCGTAGTCCTCCGCTGGCTTCATGGTGGGAGGCAGGAAACCAGAGCCCCTGGTTTCCCTGCCCTGTTGTGGGTCGACTCCTCTTGGCCTGTCCCTGTCACAAAAACAGGAGTCCATCTTAACTTGGAGGCGACAGATTTTCTGGAAACAGAAAGGCAGAGGAAGAAAGAGAGAGGAACCCAGATTTTTCCCGACATAAAAGCGGGTTCCGGTCTGGTCCCGGGAGACGTCTGGCCCCTAGGCACACGTCGTGACAGTCATGATGCTGCCGGTGCTCCCCCCCGCACTAGCACAAGAGTTGGGGGGGGAACTGTGGGTCCCAGCGGCCCCACCCCCCTTCTCGGACAGCTTCTTGTCCTTCTGCTTGAGGTGCACCTTGGCGTGTCGCTTGCGTTCGTCGCTGCGGGCGAACTTGCGACCGCAGAACTCGCAGGAGAAGGGCTTCTCGCCCGTGTGCGTACGGATGTGGGTGGTCAGGTGGTCGCTGCGGCTGAACGAGCGCATGCAGATGCGACACTGGAAGGGCTTGTGGCCTGTGTGGATGCGCAGGTGGCGCGTCAGCTCGTCCGAGCGGGAGAAGCGGCGGTCGCAGTTCTCTGCCGGGCACGCGTGTGGCCGCTCGTGCACTGGCGTCTTGCTGGGCCGGTTCGGGTACTTCCGAGGCCGGATGGGTTTGAGCGTCAGAGTCTGGGTAGGCTGGTGGTGCTGGGGGGCATGCTGCTGGCCTCCTATGAAGCTGGGGTGGATCTGCTGCTTATCTTTGAAAGCCCGGATGGTTTCCAGAGGGGTGATGGGGGGCGGGTTGAGGCGGATGGGGTCCATCGTTTGGAAAGGCTTGTGCTCCATCACACCCACCTCACCCTGGGGGTGGAACAGGTTGTAATCGGGAATCATGGAGAAGAGGCTGCTGTCCATGGATGGCTTGGCCGTGGTGTGATAGTCAGTGCCCGAGTAGGGTAGGGGGGTGGTGGCCGTGGCGACGGGGCTGTGGTGGAAGGAGACCTGGTCCTGGTACATGTCGCTGCAGGTGGAGTACGCGGGTAGAGGGGCCCCATAAACCTGGTCCAGCTCCGAGGACTGAGCGCCCATGCTTCCGGAGGATGTGGAAGTCTGGGTGGTGATGGTGCCCGGCGACGGAGACACGCCCAAGATGCCCGCGCTCACCAGGCTGATGATGTTGTTATCGGAACACCAGCTGGATCCCCCGATCCCTCCTGACGGAGGCGTGTCAAAGGCAAACTTGCCCAGGTAGGTCACCGTCTGCCCACTGCGGTTGGACTGGAAGCTGGAGCTGTACTGGAGCTCCGCTGTGCCCTTCTCACTGCCCATGCCCATATTCATGATGTTATCTGGAACACGAGAAGGAACAGGACAGAAAACTGTAAACAGGCTCAGTTATCTCCCCCACCAGTGACCTCCTCAAAATCTATTACAAGGCAAAAAAAACACAATAAGCAGAGCAAACAAAACATATTTCACAGCTTAAACAAACAAGTATGAGACACAGAAGGCAATGAAAATCATCCCAAGTTGTCCAAACACAAATTTTTCAAATCTGGAGCAAAAATGAGAGTTTATCTGTCACAATATGGCAGTTTCACAGACCTGCGACTGCACAATCCGACTCAGGGACTCAAGTCACTGCTGCTGCTGTGAAAAAGTTTCCTCACTCGGATCCCGGAGGCACGCATAAATCAAGACCTAAGCACCCCCTACCATCCAGCTGCGGCGCCGGTTTGAAGAGGACAGCCGCATTTTACCACAAGCCCAAATTTTTTCGTGCCGGGCGCCGTGAAAACACCTCTGCTATCTCTTTAAATGACCCACACTGGTCTCCAGGTTGGGGGCTTGCTGCTCTCCTGCAATTAAAATATGATAGGTACGACCCATTCTGTACCCAGGAGGTACCCAGCATTTAGGATTTTGGCACTGGTCCATTTGGGGAGGTGTATCAGGGCCAATTTTAAAATACATTTAAGACACTTTCCCACCGGCCTGCAGCTGGAGGAACCAACGACCGACTAAATACTGTCGCTTAGAGCAGCAGGAAGTCTGTGTAGCTCTCATAAGACATACCTGACCATTAGTATCTACATATACAAATCTCCCTGAGGTCCAAATTAAAATTTCTAATATTTCATTGCGGGGGGTTTCTGCTATAGGCGTAACAATGCACAGGATGTAAACGTTTTTGGGGTATAAGCAGCCAGGGTATATAATGTAAATATGAGGACAATTTGACTGTAAGTACAGAATGATGCGAAATTCTTCATGACACTCACAGCTCTGCAGATATCACCTTTTACGCAGCAGTAAAATTTTACTTTGGCAATGCGTATGCATCCATTCACAGTAATTGCTATCCGTTTACCAAAACTTGGCTTGGTAGAAACACAACGAAACAAACAAAACCACAATTGCATACAGTCTACAATAGTTATCCAACACACTGGGCATTTGCAAAAACCTTGAGATTTTAGGAATTTGCTGTGTCTGTTATAATGTTGGACCCACAGCAGAAATATAGGCCCAATATAGTATGAAAATGTTAGATTAATAAACAGCCTAAAATCTTGTACATTTTAACAATTCAAAACAGAGGTGCAGTACAAGTTAAATGCACTGATTTTTCATTTTTTTCCCCCTTTAAACCCCTATTAGCCAACTGTCTGGAGAAACCAGTATTGCATATTAAATAGCTGTCTAATGTATATTGTGTGTATAGCATAAATGAGCTTACTTATCATGTTAAACTTAAGAGATTTAATAAAATGGCATGGGGCATACGTTGCTTGATTTTAAAGATATAGGTTTAAAGGTTTACGCCACAAAATAAATTCTAACAAGCCTGATAACTTTCCAGGACTAAACAATGCAAAATAGAATTTGAATGAGCGCCCGTGTTTACTGTAACTGAATATTAAATTATTAGTTTCGTTCAAATCGTGTATTTAAAAATCCAGCTGAACCGAGGCCAAAAATAACTAACGACAGGAGAAGATTGCATTTGTGGAACAATACGCTTGTGGCGCGAGTTACTGAATGGCTTAACAGCGAGGACAAAACCCACATAGTGGTTTTTTTTTTCACATGAGTCGCTTACATCAAAGCAGTGCTTGTCTCAGACAAAATAAATTGGTTGAAATGACATAAAGCATCAAAATAACGACGTAAATCTTTGGTCATATCAGTGTAACCGGAGTCTGCTTAAATAACTCGTTAAATATTCAGAATCTTCAGTTTAAATTAACGTTAAACATCAAGCATTTGTGATAAAATATATGTAATTCATTTATACGCAAAATTAATTCAGTCGGGCGGATTACACAGCTGCCATTCTTTTTCTTTGGATACGCGAGTCATTCCACGCCTCTATGCACTGCAAAATCCACTGATGTCATGGATTTAATTTTTAAAAAAGATTTGGAATTAATTTAAAACTTTAGAACACTGTACCATTGTTCCAAGATACCTGATGTTATGAACTTGTAATGCAATCGACAATTAGCGAATTAGCAAACGGTAAACACTAGATGAATTGCTACCACCTGTGAAATAATCAACATATTAGATTGTTAGTTACTTAGCATCGCTATTCTAGCTTTTAAAGATCACTTTAGAATTTCAACGTCAAGTTAAACGGAAGGGCGACCAGCAGGCATATTGCGTGCACGTTCAATTTTATTAAATTGATAGTCGACTGTACTGAGTGCTGCTTATTCTTTGGTGTACTTTGTTATATAATTATACGTGTATTTAAAAGCTTTATTGAGGTTATTTACTGTGTAATTATCTTCTTTATCATTGTCTTGCTATTATAATATGAGCTGATTTCTTCTATTTTTGAAAAAAAAGAGAAACACCTACTACTCATATAATTGTTGTGCTTTCATATATGCCAGGGACTCCTTTCTTAAATAGCAATAGCTGAACTTTATCTTTATAAATAACAATTTAGCTAAACCACGAATCACGATTACGAAGTAATAGCAATTAACTGACACATTTAAACGAAATGTCTTATTAATGTTCAAATACTAATAGTTAACTACAAAATGAGGACGGTTTCACGAGGAAACAAAGTAATATACTACAGTCTTAAGAACAAGGAACAACTGACCTTTGAAGAAAAATCATTTCCACTGCTTCAGTAAAATTGCCATGACCTCTATCGTGTTGCACTACTGTAAGATAGAAATATGTATATTACTGTAAATAGGCTAAGTAGTTTGATATGATATAATTATAGCATCATTCAAGTTGTAGGTGCCTAAATAGTACCTCAGAAGTTTGAAACGGACTAAGCCCGCCTGCGCTCTTGCACTGTACGCCCACTAAAGAACAACAGGAAGGAAAAGGTACCAGAGAAGTACAAATAGCTGAAATTTTATATTGTGGCGTACCAGTTGTATTCGAGGAAATAGAGAGAATATTTTTTAAAACTGAATTTTTACGTGCTCACTCATGTGTATAACAGAATTTTCCTGAAAGTTGCGCGCGGTGCGTGGGTCAACGTGTCCCGCTGTTACACCTTATTCGCCCGTGCGTAAATCTATAATATTCAAGTTAAAGCAACTCGTTTCAAGATAATTTTTACTGCGATCATGCATACCTACACACCCACCAGTGTAGGCGCATACTGATTCACTCATCCACTGATAAGGGGGAGAAATTAAATTAAATATCAAAACAAATAATACGTATAAGAATTATTATATATAAATAATATTAATAATTAGGCTGGCTTATTTAATTTCATTTTCCGCATCAAAAACGCGCCACGTATAACACGGCTGTATCTATGCTGTGGCCAAACACAAATATTTTAAGAAGGCAGAACGATCAAGATTATTGTAGAGAACAGTCATGTCACCATGTGCACATCCAGATCCTTGGAAATAATTGTCGTGGCGTTCAAATAACAGCATTGTTGTTGTGCTGTATTGGCAGCTACGGGATATTTATAAATCCAAACAATTGCAACTGTAAACTGTGTAGCCTCAATTGTCACATTATGAAAGCAAAAGTAAAACCGTGATGCATGACAAGGATTTGTAAAATAAATTAAGTGTAAACGCACCGCACGGTGGAGCGCAAACAGGTGTCGAATGCTGCTCTCCGTAGCCGTCAAGACAACTGTTGCCTCGCCGGCGCTTCAGAGCTGAAGCGAGCGCGGTGTAGTTAAAGGAGCGTCTCACTACGATCCACTAACAAAATACGTTTTACATTAACATACAAGCGTAAATATCTCACTCTTACCTGAATTCATCTGCGAATAGTGAGAAATAGAATCCGTGCTGGTGAAAATGTTCATAGACGTAGGAATGTCCTCTTCAGGGTAAAGGCTGTCAGGAATCGTATTTATTAAACTGCTCATGGTAAGAGGGAGCTTGTCCGCTAATTTCCCTGTCATAGCAGTTATTCAGTCTGTCATAAAAGGGAACGCGTATGTTATCCCCACAGATACACCAAGCGTGTTCTCCGATGGACAGTACAATGAATCGCGATCTGGAAGAGTAATGGTGATCAAAGGAAGAAAAAATCCAGGTGGTGTTGTATCCAACAGAAGTTCTTAAAAGGTAGCGCTGGTTTTTCTTTGTTGTTATGCTGGATAATTATTCAGAAGTGAATTTTCTTTTTTAAATATATTTATTTGCTTGTTGTTGTTGTAAAGTCTTTTAATCAATGGAACCGTGGTGTTAGATGAACAAGTGTAGCGCAGCTCGGTGTATTGCTCAGATAGGGAACTCCAACGCTTGCTGGTATTAAAGAGTGGGACGGAACAACGGAGTGACGTAGATGACCATTTAAGGACATACAAAGCAAGGCGGTCCGGCTCACGTCACCAATGGAAGCACCTCATAGTGGAACATTAGATTCTATAGCAGGAAGGCGAGCTGCTGGGGGGTTGCAGAGGACCTGCTACAGCGATCTGCCGACTGATCTATATTTTTCTTTTTTTGCCATAACTTGAACACACTTTCAAAATCCGTATAATTATTTTTTTTCAAAAGACACCGATACATCCCACGTGTTTCCAAAAATATTATTGCGTTTCCGCGCGTCCCAAAGCCCTTAAAAATGCTTCTATTTAGATTAAAAGCACATTGCAGTTGTATCCAAAAGTATAGCCTAAAGAGCAAACTCGAGCAATGGGATAAATTTTGTCTATGCGCACCGCATATACATTCAACTATCTCAACTTTATAATGGAGTTTTTACGTACCCATGGATTAGTTATCGCAAGGGCATAACTTTGGTTGAGCATGGAGGGTTGGGGTCTCACTAATTTAAGAGGTTCCAGGGAGATGTATTGGTTGGAACCCCCATTCCTTCATAATTTACGATCGTGGGTTATTGTGTATTTAGACACGTGCCATTAAGCCGTGCCAACAATGAACAGCGTTAGGCACAAAACTAAATACGTGAATAACGATGTGTGTATCTTTAATGTACAGCCTACAGCACCGCACGATTTACACTTCAAAAAATAAGCGAGATTAATAAACCAAGTTATCAAAACCCACGGATACTGACCTCATGATCCTGACTCTATTGCATCTTTTAAATTCCTCATGATTTATTATTAATAATAAATACATCCAAAGTACATAAACAGTGAACGTGGGTAGGCCTATACATTTATTAAATGGCAACTGATGAGTAACTTGATATCAAGAATGTCAGCGTTGTACATGAACGTGCATCAGCAGCCTTCGCGGCAGAGGGTCTCAAACTGAAGGCTCCAGCAGCGGCAGAAGTCCATCTGCGACACGGCATGACACCCCCACCCTGGCTCGGTTCAGCCCAGAGCGACACGCTCCTGCTGCGTTACTTTCACTCACACCGACCCGTGGGCAGCTCAGAGCGCTAGTTTTTAAAATGACCTCAGTGGGATGAATGGGGTGATTACGAAGGACCTGGCAGCTCCGCCGCTGTGTTTGGTAACCTATTTAAAACCAATTACTCACCTCTGCCTCACACATAAAGACATCCAGAGAGAGAGGGATAGGAATGAGGCAGGTAGGGTCTCTCAACTGAGTCTGCATCAATACGCTCGCTCAGCTATTGGCTGCACCGCTATTGGCGGGGGGAAAGGACTGAACCTACAGATCCAGCCAGTAGAATTTTAAAAATGTCGTTATACTTGCACGTATATAGAACTTTTTGATTCGCACGCAACAAAAATAGTATTGCCTATGTTTTAACACCTCGACATGAACTCCTTGGGTTAGGCCCGGCGACCAGACGCAATAGTGGAAAACGGAAAAAAACAGTTTTCGCCTCTCTGCGGGTTCCTCTTACGACGCTCTGTAAAGACACAGAGGCGTGACTGTCAAATAAAGCGTGCTTACAAGCCAATCGATTCGCGGGGTTCTGTTCGTAAACTGGATACATAAGAAATCAGATGTAACGCCACTGGACGAAAAAGACGCCATTTAGGAAATTTAATCGCTTGTAAATATTGCAAGCTCTGCGCAGATTATCAGAACGCCAGCTCGTACGGCAGCGCCAGGCTCGCAGCCGAAGTGGAAACTCCAAATAAGGCATGGATCCGGCACCGCCCCTTACTGTCTCTATTTGGTTAGAAAAGTTCCGGTTAAGCAAACTGCAAAGTGGAAAAGAGATCGGAACCCACAGCCATTAAAGGAACCGCAGAGGGCGACACGTCATGGCTCCTATTTCACCAATTTAGAAACCAGAAAGAGAAAATATCTTATCTGTTTCTTTTAAAAATAATACATTCACAAGGGAAGTGACATCCCCTGTTTGTAATTATTGACTTTGTGGTTATTGTTGACTTTTAATAGCGTCAAGGAAAGTCCACTCAAGCTTGTAATGGGACATATTTTCATTTTTATTTATAGATAAGCATTAAAGTCGCAAAATTACAACGAGTGCTATAATTAATAGCATTAGTGAAGCAATTAATACATCTTACTATACACATGTAAAAAACAATAAAGAGATTGCCATTCGTATTGATTGACTACAATGCCGAATGTCAAAAATTAGCTTTGTCAAAATATCTTTGATTTATGTGTAATCGATGTCCAGCCTGGAGTCTAGGTGGATATAGGATAGCGGGAGCGGGAGTGTTTTTAGACTTGGCATGATAGTCAAACTGATAGCGTCACAC
Organism: Cyphomyrus plagiostoma; assembly: GCA_019775915.2. NCBI lineage: Eukaryota > Metazoa > Chordata > Actinopteri > Osteoglossiformes > Mormyridae > Cyphomyrus > Cyphomyrus plagiostoma. The sequence goes on from JABFEA020000043.1 coordinate 12,651,416, forward strand.
TTTCCCTCAGCGTGAC